>JARGSH010000029.1:0-32500 GCA_030340665.1 Neosalanx taihuensis | reverse complement strand
AGGAATCTTCTGGTGACTAGCTACACACCCTAACCACCATACCGCCATATTAGATTCAACTTTATTGTCATTACACAGGTACAAGTACAGGGTAACAAAATACAGTTAGCATCCAACCAGAAGTGCAAAACAGTTAATAACAACAGAATATAATTGTAATTGTATACTCAGAATATACACAGTATGAACAGTATAATCAGAATATGTACAGATTAAAGTGATTTAAGACAGAATATACAGGGTATATACAGATTAAAGTGTTTTAAGACAAATGTACAGCTGTATTGTACAAGATGCTACAGTATTTAACAGAATTTACAGAGTTGCATGTATGTACAGTTAGTGCAAATGATGCAGTGTGCAGATGTGCAAAATGAGCAGGTAGTGCAAATGTACTAGTACTGCATGGGGTGAGCAGCTAAGTTGATAGTACGCTGTGCTTCATGTTGAAGCCTGCGGCCGCGTTTTATCACTCGGAAGAAAAATACTTTTCCCCTCAAAGCTTCCAAATCCGTCGACACGTCGACTGGATTCACGAGAGGTGGAGGTGCATTCCCATCTGTTCATTCCGTTTTGAAGACATGTCATGTTTGACGTTCATTTTCTTGTCCTCAAGTGTCAAGGGGTATTTTTTTCTTCTCTACTTATTGCAGACAGGGCGAATACATACTCACACTTAGACACGCATGCCGAGAATATTACCCTGTCACGCCTTAATTATGTTCTTATGTTCTCCGCAAGACGATTTAATAGCTTTTTATTCGGCCAGTCACAAATATGTGTTTTTAAGACAGAGTTTTTGGAGCTGCTCTTTGAGGCTGTCCTCCCAGGGAAAGTTAGAAAGAATAGGGATAGATTTAGACACTTTGGGTCTGTGTAGTCAGACCCTGCTGCTTGTTATCAGGTCTGTCTCACTGAACTGAACTGAACTTTCCCTCAGGTCTAATTCAAGGGAGGTCTTTTTGGGTAAACTTGCTTGATAGCCATCTGCATGCCTAAATAAAAGTCTCAGGTTTTGAACCAGGGACCTTCTGATTGCTAGCCCGACACTGACGGCTGGCTCCCCTCAGTATGTCCACTTCATGTCCACTCCCTCAGTATGTCCACTTCATGTCCACTCCCTCAGTATGTCCACTCCCTCAGTATGTCCACTCCCTCAGTATGTCCACTCCCTCAGTATATCACCTTCATGTCCACTCCCTCAGTATGTCCACTCCCTCAGTATGTCCACTCCCTCAGTATGTCCACTCCCTCAGTATGTCCACTCCCTCAGTATGTCCACTCCTTCAGTATGTCCACTCCATATCCACTCCCTTAGTATATCACCTCCATGTCCACTCCCTCAGTATGTCCACTCCCTCAGTATGTCCACTCCTTGTCCACTCCCTCAGTATGTCCACTCCTTGTCCACTCCCTCAGTATGTCCACTCCCTTAGTATATCACCTCCATGTCCACTCCCTCAGTATGTCCACTCCCTCAGTATGTCCACTCCCTTAGTATGTCCACTCCCTCAGTATGTCCACTCCAAGGATGTGGAGTATGTAGGCACGTATGTAGCGATTCATTTGACAGGCAGCATTCTGTCACTGAACATTGCTCTGTTCAGGCTGATGTTGAACCAGACCAGTATGTCCTTTACCCACTAAAGTAATGGTTACGAATGTAGGAGAAACCAAGCAGCTGTAATCGCTGAGAACCTTCAGCTGGAACCCTGGGCAGACTCTCCACGCATGATGTGTCCTTTAGTAGGAAGCCTAGTAATCCTATTTGGCCGAAGTCTCTGGCTTTTTGATTTGAGGAGTCCTTTGTTCCAGCTGGGTTGCTTTTTGGCAGCTCATCAGACGCCGGCACGGCCGCTATCTGACAAACCACTGACAGATGCCTAGCTAGCTGTGTTCAAGACCTGGAGGTGAGGGAGGGAGAGGAAAGACCTGGAGGTGAGGGAGGGAGAGGAAAGACCTGGAGGTGAGGGAGGGAGAGGAAAGACCTGGAGGTGAGGGAGGGAGAGGAAAGACCTGGAGGGGAGGGAGGGGAGAGGAAAGACCTGGAGGGGAGGGAGGGGAGAGGAAAGACCTGGAGGTGAGGGACGGAGAGGAAAGACCTGGAGGTGAGGGAGGGGAGAGGAAAGACCTGGAGGTGAGGGAGGGAGAGGAAAGACCTGGAGGTGAGGGAGGGAGAGGAAAGACCTGGAGGTGAGGGAGGGGAGAGGAAAGACCTGGAGGTGAGGGAGGGAGAGGAAAGACCTGGAGGTGAAAGAGGGGAGAGGAAAGACCTGGAGGTGAGGGAGGGGGAGGAAAGACCTGGAGGGGAGGGAGGGGAGAGGAAAGACCTGGAGGTGAGGGAGGGAGAGGAAAGACCTGGAGGTGAGGGAGGGGAGAGGAAAGACCTGGAGGTGAGGGAGGGAGAGGAAAGACCTGGAGGTGAAAGAGGGGAGAGGAAAGACCTGGAGGTGAGGGAGGGGGAGGAAAGACCTGGAGGGGAGGGAGGGGAGAGGAAAGACCTGGAGGTGAGGGAGGGAGAGGAAAGACCTGGAGGTGAGGGAGGGAGAGGAAAGACCTGGAGGTGAGGGACGGAGAGGAAAGACCTGGAGGTGAGGGAGGGAGAGGAAAGACCTGGAGGTGAAAGAGGGGAGAGGAAAGACCTGGAGGTGAAAGAGGGGAGAGGAAAGACCTGGAGGTGAGGGAGGGGGAGGAAAGACCTGGAGGTGAGGGAGGGGGAGGAAAGACCTGGAGGGGAGGGAGGGGAGAGGAAAGACCTGGAGGTGAGGGAGGGAGAGGAAAGACCTGGAGGTGAGGGAGGGAGAGGAAAGACCTGGAGGTGAGGGACGGAGAGGAAAGACCTGGAGGTGAAAGAGGGGAGAGGAAAGACCTGGAGGTGAAAGAGGGGAGAGGAAAGACCTGGAGGTGAGGGAGGGGGAGGAAAGACCTGGAGGGGAGGGAGGGGAGAGGAAAGACCTGGAGGTGAGGGAGGGAGAGGAAAGACCTGGAGGTGAGGGACGGAGAGGAAAGACCTGGAGGTGAGGGAGGGGAGAGGAAAGACCTGGAGGTGAGGGAGGGAGAGGAAAGACCTGGAGGTGAGGGAGGGAGAGGAAAGACCTGGAGGTGAGGGAGGGAGAGGAAAGACCTGGAGGTGAGGGAGGGGAGAGGAAAGACCTGGAGGTGAGGGAGGGGGAGGAAAGACCTGGAGGTGAGGGAGGGAGAGGAAAGACCTGGAGGTGAGGGAGGGAGAGGAAAGACCTGGAGGTGAAAGAGGGGAGAGGAAAGACCTGGAGGTGAGGGAGGGAGAGGAAAGACCTGGAGGTGAGGGAGGGAGAGGAAAGACCTGGAGGTGAAAGAGGGGAGAGGAAAGACCTGGAGGTGAAAGAGGGGAGAGGAAAGACCTGGAGGTGAGGGAGGGAGAGGAAAGACCTGGAGGTGAGGGAGGGAGAGGAAAGACCTGGAGGTGAAAGAGGGGAGAGGAAAGACCTGGAGGTGAGGGAGGGGGAGGAAAGACCTGGAGGGGAGGGAGGGGAGAGGAAAGACCTGGAGGTGAGGGAGGGGAGAGGAAAGACCTGGAGGTGAGGGAGGGGAGAGGAAAGACCTGGAGGTGAAAGAGGGGAGAGGAAAGACATGGAGGTGAGGGAGGGGAGAGGAAAGACCTGGAGGTGAGGGAGGGGAGAGGAAAGACCTGGAGGTGAGGGAGGGGAGAGGAAAGACCTGGAGGTGAGGGAGGGGAGAGGAAAGACCTGGAGGTGAGGGAGGGGGAGGAAAGACCTGGAGGTGAGGGAGGGGAGAGGAAAGACCTGGAGGTGAGGGAGGGAGAGGAAAGACCTGGAGGTGAGGGAGGGGAGAGGAAAGACCTGGAGGTGAGGGAGGGAGAGGAAAGACCTGGAGGTGAGGGAGGGGAGAGGAAAGACCTGGAGGTGAGGGAGGGGAGAGGAAAGACCTGGAGGTGAGGGAGGGGAGAGGAAGGGGGGGGGGGCACGAGGGATGGGAGGAAGAGGAGGAGAGGAACGAGGGAGGGAGGAGAGGTGAAGAATGGGGGTGGGAGAGATCAGAGAAGCGGGGGCCTCGCACACCACAGCCTCCCATCTCCCCCTGGACTCCCTCTCCCCCGTTCAGCCACCATAGCTGTGTCACTCAGGACTAGTATATTTCATTTTAATAAGACTAATCCCTCTTAGAGGTAAGCTGCTCATCACCTCTCTCCCCCCCCCCCTCTCTCTCTCGTCCTCTCAGGGAAGAGCCCAATCTCCATTCCCTTGAAGACAGGATAAGGGCCGGGGGTTAGCTTCGATCAAGAGGACGGAAATATGCGGAAGGTGAGACTGAAGATCTTTCCTGACAGCTGCAGGTCTTGCTCAGCTGCAGGTCTTGCTCAGCTGCAGGTCTTGCTCAGCTGCAGGTCTTGCTCAGCTGCAGGTCTTGCTCAGCTGCAGGTCTTGCTCAGCTACAGGTCTTGCTCAGCTGCAGGTCTTGCTCAGCTGCAGGTCTTGCTCAGCTGCAGGTCTTGCTCAGCTGCAGGTCTTGCTCAGCGAGGTCCGGACGCCCGCAGGTGGCACGACTCAACGCAAGCGCTCGACGCGCCAACTGTGTTTTCCGACGGCCTTGACTTTGGCCCACGTTGATAAGCTTGGAAGGAAGCAGAGTTAGAATGAAGTGGGGGGGGGGGGGGGGGGGGGGGGTAGAGCGTCGCCCCAAGCTTTCATCGGGCTCTCACGGAGACTGTTGAGTGGGTCTTGCGACGTCTCTGAACACACCGAACGCCCTGATTGGCTACTTCACTTCAATTCCTTCTGCCTTCACAGAAAAGTGAGGATCCTTGTTTTCAATCACCTCCCCAACAACACACACACACCGAGACAATGTTATGGTCTGGGGGGTCATGTGCTTAATCGTTTAGACTTGACTAGACATGGGTCAACATGTCTCTCAGCTTTAAATTAAAAAAAAAAAAAGAAAAGAAAAAAGAATTCCAAGAGTCAAGGGGGTGACATTCCAATCCAATACCCTGACCACCTGATCTCTTATGGGGTCAAAGGTCAACAAATGAAATGTACCTCGGAGCCTTGGGAGATTTGGAGAGAAAACGGTTGCTGTGTTTGTTGACAGCACTTCCCCCACAACGCTAAGCAACCCAATGGAAATTAGCAGGAGGTTTTTGCTCCAATTTCAATGTTTTTGCATCTGAATATAGAGTTTTAAGTTCATTACAATGTTATGAATGTGGATATTAAAGCTAAATTGCACTGGCCAGTCATAAAATTGTTGGACATTGTATAGAAAATAGAATGTTTTGCTGACGCTGTAGTATCAGTAATAATCTTGGTAAAATGATTTCAAAATGTTGAGGAGTGGGGAGAATGAAGTAATGGGAATTGGGCTAGTAATCAGAGGGTACCTGGTTTGAACCCCTGATGTGCCAACATGATGTTGTGTCCTTGGGCAAGGCACTTCACCCTACTTGCCTCAGGGGGGAATGTCCCTGTACTTGCTGTAAGTCGCTCTGGATAAGAGCGTCTGATAAACGACTACATGTAAAGTGTGAGTACTGTGTCCAGGAATAAGAGTCAATCCTGTGAGCACAGACTAGGGTTACCAGGGATGTGGCTGCAGAAGGGCAAACTAACCTAGTTACCCTGGTAACCTCAACCCAGTTAACTGTGCTTTCGTCTGGTGATGAAACAGCTTCCTTATGTTTGGGGCGTGCGAGAGAGAGAGAACTGGAGACGGTAGACCCTCTTATCCCCTACAGCAGGGCCGAGCAGAGATAACCATGGGTGACATACAGGCAGTGTCCCGTCACTGGAAGATCAGGGAGCTGAGCGGTGAGTCAGGTTGGTAATCAGAAGGTCCCTGGTTCGATGCCTGGCTGTGCCAACATGACGTTGTAAATGTAGACCCCCCCCCACCAAGACCAGCACAATGCTCAGGCTGGATTCGACAGGCTGGATTTACAGCCCTCCTGCTCAGCACTCTGCTCGCATTGTTTCGGAGGATTTTGGAACAGAAACTTCAAGAAATTGGAATGCAGGCATCTCTCCCTGTCATCAAACCCTGAAGCTTAATACAACATCTCCTTTTCAATGTTTGGGAAATCTCTCCAGCTTCGATGAAGAATTCAGCAGAGGAAAATCTGACACCATGAATACCTGCTTTCTTAGCTGGAGGTGGGGGGTGCTGAAGGTGGGGGGTGCTGGAGTTGGGGGGTGCTGGAGGTGGGGGGTGCTGGAGGTGGGGGGTGCTGGAGGTGGGGGGTGCTGGAGGTGGGGGGTGTGGGTGGGAGGTGCTGGAGGTGGGGGGTGTGGGTGGGGGGTGCTGGAGGTGGGGGGTGTGGGTGGGGGGTGCTGGAGGTGGGGGATGCTGGAGGTGGGGGGTGCTGGAGGTGGGGGGTGCTGGAGGTGGGGGGTGTGGGTGGGAGGTGCTGGAGGTGGGGGGTGTGGGTGGGGGGTGCTGGAGGTGGGGGGTGCTGGAGGTGGGGGGTGCTGGAGGTGGGGGGTGCTGGAGGTGGGGGGTGTGGGTGGGGGGTGCTGGAGGTGGGGGGTGTGGGTGGGGGGTGCTGGAGGTGGGGGGTGTGGGTGGGGGGTGCTGGAGGTGGGGGATGCTGGAGGTGGGGGGTGCTGGAGGTGGGGGGTGCTGGAGGTGGGGGGTGCTGGAGGTGGGGGGTGTGGGTGGGAGGTGCTGGAGGTGGGGGGTGTGGGTGGGGGGTGCTGGAGGTGGGGGGTGCTGGAGGTGGGGGGTGCTGGAGGTGGGGGGTGCTGGAGGTGGGGGGTGTGGGTGGGGGGTGCTGGAGGTGGGGGGTGTGGGTGGGGGGTGCTGGAGGTGGGGGATGTGGGTGGGGGGTGCTGGAGGTGGGGGATGCTGGAGGTGGGGGTGCTGGAGGTGGGGGGTGTGGGTGGGAGGTGCTGGAGGTGGGGGGTGCTGGAGGTGGGGGGTGCTGGAGGTGGGGGGTGCTGGAGGTGGGGGGTGTGGGTGGGAGGTGCTGGAGGTGGGGGGTGCTGGAGGTGGGGGATGCTGGAGGTGGGGGGTGCTGGAGGTGGGGGGTGCTGGAGTTGGGGGGTGCTGGAGGTGGGGGGTGCTGGAGGTGGGGGGTGCTGGAGGTGGGGGGTGCTGGAGGTGGGGGGTGTGGGTGGGAGGTGCTGGAGGTGGGGGGTGCTGGAGGTGTGGGGTGTGGGTGGGGGATGCTGGAGGTGGGGGATGTGGGTGGGAGGTGTAGCTTTGGCCTCTTACACAACGTGAATAAAGTTTAAAGAGTACAAATATGTGACTCCCTCTTGGTGACAAGCAGACAAATGTGAAAGCCAATCAGTGACTGATTATGAGCGACCTTCCACATCCTCATTTCAGGCAGATATCTCAGTGATTCCTGGAGGGGAGGGAGGGAGAGGAAAGACCTGGAAGTGGTGGAGTCATTATTTGGAGGTTTGTTTCACCCCAAGGTGCACTTTTGTCTTTAAAGTGAGTGTTTCGTGAAGATATATTTGAAATCTGAAGAAAATTGAAGCATGTTCCTCACAGCCTAGTGTGTAAGCATGTCAGGACACAGCTCACCTACTTTTACATTTATCCATTTAGCAGACACTCTGTTTCCGGGTTTGAATGTGAGTTGTAGACTCTATGGGCAATGTTTTTATATATTTCAGTAATTTAGCAGACGCTCTTTACATTTAGATTTACTTATCTTATCCAGAGCGACTTATAGCAAGTACAGGGACATTCCCCCCTGAGGCAAGTAGGGTGATGTGACTTGCTGGGCCCCCATCTCTCTGAGAGTGTACAGCTGGGCCCCCATCTCTCTGGGAGTGTACAGCTGGGCCCCCATCTCTCTGGGAGTGTACAGCTGGGCCCCCATCTCTCTGGGAGTGTACAGCTGGGCCCCCATCTCTCTGGCCCCCATCTCTCTGAGAGTGTCCAGCTGGGCCCCCATCTCTCTGAGAGTGAACAGCTGGGCCCCCATCTCTCTGAGAGTGTACAGCTGGGCCCCCATCTCTCTGAGAGTGTCCAGCTGGGCCCCCATCTCTCTGGGAGTGTACAGCTGGGCCCCCATCTCTCTGGGAGTGTACAGCTGGGCCCCCATCTCTCTGGGAGTGTACAGCTGGGCCCCCATCTCTCTGGCCCCCATCTCTCTGGGAGTGTACAGCTGGGCCCCCATCTCTCTGGCCCCCATCTCTCTGGGAGTGTCCAGCTGGGCCCCCATCTCTCTGAGAGTGTCCAGCTGGGCCCCCATCTCTCTGGCCCCCATCTCTCTGATAGTGTCCAGCTGGGCCCCCATCTCTCTGAGAGTGTCCAGCTGGGCCCCCATCTCTCTGGGAGTGTCCAGCTGGGCCCCCATCTCTCTGAGAGTGTACAGCTGGGCCCCCATCTCTCTGATAGTGTCCAGCTGGGCCCCCATCTCTCTGATAGTGTACAGCTGGGCCCCAATCTCTCTGAGAGTGTCCAGCTGGGCCCCCATCTCTCTGAGAGTGTCCAGCTGGGCCCCCATCTCTCTGGCCCCCATCTCTCTGATAGTGTACAGCTGGGCCCCCATCTCTCTAAGAGTGTCCAGCTGGGCCCCCATCTCTCTGAGAGTGTCCAGCTGGGCCCCCATCTCTCTGATAGTGTCCAGCTGGGCCCCCATCTCTCTGAGAGTGTACAGCTGGGCCCCCATCTCTCTGGGAGTGAACAGCTGGGCCCCCATCTCTCTGGCCCCCATCTCTCTGATAGTGTACAGCTGGGCCCCCATCTCTCTAAGAGTGTCCAGCTGGGCCCCCATCTCTCTGACCCCATCTCTCTGAGAGTGTCCAGCTGGGCCCCCATCTCTCTGAGAGTGTCCAGCTGGGCCCCCATCTCTCTGAGAGTGTCCAGCTGGGCCCCCATCTCTCTGAGAGTGTCCAGCTGGGCCCCCATCTCTCTGAGAGTGTCCAGCTGGGCCCCCATCTCTCTGAGAGTGTACAGCTGGGCCCCCATCTCTCTGGGAGTGTACAGCTGGGCCCCCATCTCTCTGGGAGTGTACAGCTGGGCCCCCATCTCTCTGGGAGTGTACAGCTGGGCCCCCATCTCTCTGGCCCCCATCTCTCTGAGAGTGTCCAGCTGGGCCCCCATCTCTCTGAGAGTGAACAGCTGGGCCCCCATCTCTCTGAGAGTGTACAGCTGGGCCCCCATCTCTCTGAGAGTGTCCAGCTGGGCCCCCATCTCTCTGGGAGTGTACAGCTGGGCCCCCATCTCTCTGGGAGTGTACAGCTGGGCCCCCATCTCTCTGGGAGTGTACAGCTGGGCCCCCATCTCTCTGGCCCCCATCTCTCTGGGAGTGTACAGCTGGGCCCCCATCTCTCTGGCCCCCATCTCTCTGGGAGTGTCCAGCTGGGCCCCCATCTCTCTGAGAGTGTCCAGCTGGGCCCCCATCTCTCTGGCCCCCATCTCTCTGATAGTGTCCAGCTGGGCCCCCATCTCTCTGAGAGTGTCCAGCTGGGCCCCCATCTCTCTGGGAGTGTCCAGCTGGGCCCCCATCTCTCTGAGAGTGTACAGCTGGGCCCCCATCTCTCTGATAGTGTCCAGCTGGGCCCCCATCTCTCTGATAGTGTACAGCTGGGCCCCCATCTCTCTGAGAGTGTCCAGCTGGGCCCCCATCTCTCTGAGAGTGTCCAGCTGGGCCCCCATCTCTCTGGCCCCCATCTCTCTGATAGTGTACAGCTGGGCCCCCATCTCTCTAAGAGTGTCCAGCTGGGCCCCCATCTCTCTGATAGTGTACAGCTGGGCCCCCATCTCTCTGAGAGTGTCCAGCTGGGCCCCCATCTCTCTGGCCCCCATCTCTCTGGCCCCCATCTCTCTGGCTTTAAGCATCCCAGTTCCCAACATGCTTGGAAAATAAAGGTTTTGATAAAGTGTGGACTTGAAATGTGAGTGAGAATATGTCGCCGGGTAAGCATAGGTAGGGTTAGGTAGGGTTAGGTAGGGTTAGGTAGGGTTAGGTAAGCATAGGTAGGGTTAGGTAGGGTTAGGTAAGCATAGGTAGGCATAGGTAGGCATAGGTAGGGTTAGGTAGGGTTAGGTAAGCATAGGTAGGGTTAGGTAGGCATAGGTAGGGTTAGGTAGGGTTAGGTAAGCATAGGTAGGGTTAGGTAGGCATAGGTAGGGTTAGGTAGGCATAGGTAGGGTTAGGTAAGCATAGGTAGGGTTAGGTAGGCATAGGTAGGGTTAGGTAGGCATAGGTAGGGTTAGGTAGGCATAGGTAGGGTTAGGTAGGCATAGGTAGGGTTAGGTAGGCTTAGGTAGGGTTAGGTAGGCATAGGTAGGGTTAGGTAGGCATAGGTAGGGTTAGGTAGGCATAGGTAGGCACAGTCTAATGCAGGGCTGGGCAATCCTGGTCCTCGAGGTCCGCTGTCCGGGAGGTTTTCCGTGTTTCCCTCCTCCAGCACACCTGATTCTAATGAATTTTCATTATCAGGCTTCCACAGAGCTTGATAACGACCCTTCATTTGAATCAGGTTATTATCATGTACTGTAAACATGATTAGGATGTGATAAATGAGCAGTACAAGGACATTCTAGCGTCCATAGTTATATACCAACCACAAGGCTGAAGTTTCCATCCAGCATTACAGGAGCTCTGCTCTCACATTATTTTACATACATGTATCTGCACAATTTTATTCTTATACATTTTTTAATCATTACGTCACTTAATTTGCACTATATGTTTATACTGTATAAAGCATTATATTCTCGCACTCCGGTCGGATTCTAATTGCATTTCATGAGCTCTGTGGTTGGTAAGCTTAATGATAACGTTGAATCTGAGTAAGGTTTGAGCACAGCATTAGTTACTGTTTATGTAAAAGGACTCCAGTTCAGTGAATTAGGGAGCAGGGGGTTAGGAGGGGGCTATTGTCACGCTGGCCTGTTCGGTGCCCAGGGTCCATATGGTAGCCTGCCCTCCCTCCCTCCCTCCCTCCCTCCCTCCCTCCCTCCCTCCCTCCCTCCCTCCCTCCCTCCCTCCCTCCCTCCCTAGCGTGACCCTCCTCTCTCCTCTCTCCTCTCTCTCTCCTCTGTGTGAGTCATGGAGAGGGTGCAGTGACCCGTGTGCTGTTTAATCTGTCCGACACCGCTGCATCTCATTTCCCCTCAGGGGCCCCCAGCAGGCGCTTCTCTCCCTCCCCAGCAGGCGCTTCTCTCTCTCCCCAGCAGGCGCTTCTCTCCCTCCCCAGCAGGCGCTTCTCTCCCTCCCCAGCAGGCGCTTCTCTCCCTCCCCAGCAGGCGCTTCTCTCCCTCCCCAGCAGGAGCTTCTCTCCCTCCCCAGCAGGCGCTTCTCTCCCTCCCCAGCAGGCGCTTCTCTCCCTCCCCAGCAGGAGCTTCTCTCCCTCCCCAGCAGGAGCTTCTCTCCCTCCCCAGCAGGCGCTTCTCTCCCTCCCCAGCAGGCGCTTCTCTCTCTCCCCAGCAGGCGCTTCTCTCCCTCCCCAGCAGGCACTTCTCTCCCTCCCTGGTTGGCTCTCTATCCCCGGAGCCTGAAACACTGTTTTTCTTTCTGTCCTGGTTTCCCCTGGTGCCTGGAACCCTCCACCAACACGCCCCCCCCCCCCCTCAGTGTTTTACTGCTACTATCTTTTCGTTCGTTCATCGACAGGGCGTCTGACGCCCAATGAAAAGCCTGGCAGTGTGCAGCTGCCTCTGGGCAACACAGCAGCCCCCCCCCCCCCGCCCTCCACACACAGGCTCTTTCATGGTGACTGCCAGCTGTCAGTGCTGACTTTGGGGCTGTGGGGCTGTGAGGCTGCGGGGCTGTGGGGCTGTGAGGCTGCGAGGCTGTGAGGCTGCGAGGCTGCGGGGCTGTGAAGCTGTGTGGCTGTGAGGCTGTGGAGCTGTGAGGCTGTGGAGCTGTGAGGCTGTGAGGCTGTGGAGCTGTGAGGCTGTGGGGCTGTGGGGCTGTGAGGCTGCGGGGCTGTGGGGATGTGAGGCTGCGAGGCTGTGAGGCTGCGAGGCTGCGGGGCTGTGAGGCTGTGGAGCTGTGAGGCTGTGGAGCTGTGAGGCTGTGTGGCTGTGAGGCTGTGGACCTGTGAGGCTGTGAGGCTGTGGAGCTGTGAGGCTGTGGAGCTGTGAGGTTGTGTGGCTGTGAGGCTGTGGAGCTGTGAGGCTGTGGGTGCTGTGGAGTTGTGAGGCTGTGAGGCTGTGGAGCTGTGAGGCTGTGGAGCTGTGAGGTTGTGTGGCTGTGAGGCTGTGGAGCTGTGAGGCTGTGGGTGCTGTGGAGTTGTGAGGCTGTGAGGCTGTGGGGCTGTGAGGCTGTGGGGCTGTGAGGCTGTGAGGCTGTGGAGCTGTGAGGCTGTGGGGCTGTGAGGCTGCGGCGCTGTGGGGATGTGAGGCTGCGAGGCTGCGGGGCTGTGAGGCTGTGGAGCTGTGAGGCTGTGGAGCTGTGAGGCTGTGAGGCTGTGGGGCTGTGAGGCTGCGGGGCTGTGGGGATGTGAGGCTGCGAGGCTGTGAGGCTGCGAGGCTGTGGGGCTGTGTGGCTGTGGAGCTGTGAGGCTGTGGGGCTGTGAGGGTGCGGCGCTGTGGGGATGTGAGGCTGCGAGGCTGCGGGGCTGTGAGGCTGTGGAGCTGTGAGGCTGTGGAGCTGTGAGGCTGTGTGGCTGTGAGGCTGTGGGTGCTGTGGAGTTGTGAGGCTGTGAGGCTGTGGGGCTGTGAGGCTGTGGGGCTGTGGAGCTGTGAGGCTGTGGGGCTGTGAGGCTGTGGAGCTGTGGAGCTGTGGAGCTGTGAGGCTGTGTGGCTGTGAGGCTGTGAGGCTGTGAGGCTGTGGAGCTGTGAGGCTGTGAGGCTGTGAGGCTGTGGGGCTGTGAGGCTGTGAGGCTGTGAGGCTGTGGAGTTGTGAGGCTGTGAGGCTGTGGGGCTGTGGAGTTGTGAGGCTGTGAGGCTGTGGAGCTGTGAGGCTGTGGGGCTGTGGAGCTGTGAGGCTGTGAGGCTGTGGGGCTGTGAGGCTGTGAGGCTGTGAGGCTGTGGAGTTGTGAGGCTGTGAGGCTGTGAGGCTGTGAGGCTGTGGGGCTGTGGAGTTGTGAGGCTGTGAGGCTGTGAGGCTGTGGGGCTGTGGAGTTGTGAGGCTGTGAGGCTGTGAGGCTGTGGGGCTGTGGAGTTGTGAGGCTGTGAGGCTGTGAGGCTGTGGAGTTGTGAGGCTGTGAGGCTGTGGGGCTGTGGAGTTGTGAGGCTGTGAGGCTGTGGGGCTGTGAGGCTGTGGAGCTGTGAGGCTGTGGGTGCTGTGGAGTTGTGAGGCTGTGAGGCTGTGAGGCTGTGAGGCTGTGAGGCTGTGAGGCTGTGGGGCTGTGGAGTTGTGAGGCTGTGAGGCTGTGAGGCTGTGAGGCTGTGGAGCTGTGAGGCTGTGAGGCTGTGGAGTCGTGAGGCTGTGAGGCTGTGGAGCTGTGAGGCTGTGAGGCTGTGGAGTTGTGAGGCTGTGAGGCTGTGAGGCTGGGAGGCTGTGAGGCTGTCTCCTCTGCTTTTAAACCCTTCCTCAGGTAATGTTACTGATGATAAGAGGCTACAGTACAAATGTCAGTTTCTTTCCTGAACTCTAAGTCAGCTGCACATTAACACCCGATTTTAGCGGCTGTTGTTTTACTTTGCGGTTGTTCGGTATTCGTCCTGCCTCTCCGCTGTAGCGAGGAGACGGGGTCGTGTAGCGCCGGCGCAGCGCGGGTCGATGCCGTGAATCAACAGCAGGCGTATCCGCGGCGATCGATCGCTTATCATCAGAGCAGACGTGCCAAACCAAAGAAGCGTGACGTGATTGGCCGCTTCGGATCCTCAGGTTAGTCTGAATGGATTTCATTAGAGGAGCTCTGGGGAGGCTGAGCCCTGTTGGATGATATTACACAGTAACCAGATCTGGACCGCCTGCTTCAGAATACTCACTCATTAACTATGGAGGAGCTCAGCCATCAACCCCCCCCCCCCGGATCTGCTGAATCATCAGCTCGTGTTCTGGCACGAAGCAGACTCTGTCTGGTAGAAAACAGCACGAAACATCCTTCTACCGATGAATAAGTCGAATATTTTATTGAGATTCTTCTAGAGACCCCCCCCCCCCCGAAACAACAAACTGATATAAACATACAAAGCTGAAACTCAAATGTGGGCGTATTTTGGCACTACTGTAACAGTAGAAGGGGTATTAGATCCTGGTGTTTTGGGAAGGGGGGGTCAGGTACGGGGGTGTCTGGTGTCAGGGGCAGCCTGGGCTGAGATCATGTGTCAGTCCTCTGGGTCTAGCAGCAGTCCCATGTCCTTCAGGATGACCTTCTCCAGGGTCAGGTACTCCTTATACTCCTTCAAGCTCTCCTCCAACACCTGCTCCTCAGATTTCTCTGGCATGACCGCTTCCTGGGGAAACATTTTACATTTAGTCCGTGTAGCAGACGCTCTTATCCAAAGCCACTTCGGTAAAAAGGAGCATCGGTCACTGCTCATAGCAACGTGATAGACCCCAAACATAGCGGGTTTATAGATTAGGAAACATACATTGTGAGAAATCAAAGGGAAAAGCCATAAGAGATTTCAGACCAAAAAGTTACTATTGTATGACACGCAGTAGTGTAGGAAAGCAAACGACAATTAAAATTCACCTCACTGCGAGCACCAAACACAAGTACCAAACACAAGTACCAAACAACACTGTAAACTCTGTAAAAAATAACGTGAAATTTGTACAATACAGCTGTATATTGGTAGCTACCAAATCACTTTAATACGCTGTAAATATTCTGTATATTCTGCTTATACTAACTGCTATATTCTGCTTATATTAACAGTTTTGCACTTCTGGTTGGATGCTAACTGTGTTTCGTTACCCTGTACTTCTACAAGTGTAATGACAATAAAGTTGAACATAATCTAATCTAATCTAAACATTCAATGCAGGTTAGGACCAGGCAAAAAAAGGCCACAGGTTATGACCCTGGGGGAAAGACTATTACTAGTTCCAGCAGTTATTCCTAAGTAGCGTTGTGAGTCTTGAGCCTGTTCTTGAAGGTGAGGAGACAGGCAGGGTCTCTGATGGAGGTGGGGAGTTGATTCCACCTCAGACGGGTGCTCCAACTAGACGCGAATGACGCTAATTTGACCCCTCATTCGCGTCTAGTTTGTCGCTTGAAAATTTTGAAAGTCGGATGCTTCAAACACACGTCAGATTCAGTCATGCGCTCTGAATTACATCAACTCTCTCCTCCAGCCTTACACCCCTGCCCGCCACCAAGGTTCTCCTCTGACAACTGCCTAGTGGTCCCCCCTCTCAAGAGCACCAGAGCCCAGCACAAACTCTTCCACTGTCTGGCTCCTCAATGGTGGAATGAACTCCCCACCTCCGTCAAAGTTCAGATTTTTCCACTCAGGGTGAATGGACCAAAGTAGCAATGCAGAATGTGGTTCGTGAGAAGACACGCAGGTTAGTTGATGTTTAGTTAAAAGGGGTCACTTAGAATTTCAAACCTATCTGGGCCAGATGGGACAAATCACACAACCATTCTTCGGAAAAAAAACAGTAATCTTGGTGTGTTGGTAGTCAAGTAGCCATGTTCCAAATTCTTCAGATGTATTTGGCTTAGTGAGTTATTCGGTAGTTAATCAAATTTGTGTCTCTGAGTTTAAGTTGACAATGGGTGTAAGTGAAAGCGAATTGAAACGAATGCTGGTTCATTTTACTTTGACGTAAATTATCTTCCATCCTCTCGACAATAATTTACACGATGAAAAATACTTTGTGCCATGATAGTAATTTAGCTTTCGGGGGGGAGAAAATGCATAAACACAGTCTCTAAAAAGGAATATAGGATAACTGCAGCACATACAGATTATAATTATAACCATAAGTATTGTTATTGTTGTCTTTTTTTCTTTCTTTTCAAAGTAGACCTTCCATTTGGGGTGGCAGAGCATTTAAAAAACTATTTGGGGAATTGAATGTTTTTTTCTTTGCATTTCAGATTACATATATAATGAATCCCTTAGAAGGATGAAGGAAACAAATATTATAACACAGTGAACCCTCGCTGTATCACGGTTCACTTTTCACGGTTTCGCTACTTCACGGATTTGCCACGTGCATTGTGTTCTGCATTCTGATTGGCTAAACAGTCTCTCCAACACAAACCTGTGCATCAATAAAGTTGCGGTTTACAGGATACAGTACTTTTATTTGTTAAACAAATGCTTGGGCCTGTAAAAAGGGTTCTTTGGTTTGAATACATAACAGAGTATTTATATGTATAATAATTGTAAAAAAATTATTATTTATCACGGATTTCACTTATCACAGGTTCTTTTTGGAACGTAATCCCCGTGAAAAACGAGGGTTCATTGTATTTTGAAAAATGATGTAAGTGTGTGTGTGGCGGGGGGGGGGGTAAGTTTGGTCCTATCCTCGCTCTGAAGGATGAACCCTGTCTGCTGCTTGGTTTGCTGTGCTCGGACTGAGCCGGTCCTCTTGATACATTTACATTTATTCATTTAGCAGACGCTTTTATCCAAAGCGACTTACAGTAATTACAGGGACATTCTCCCTGAGGCAAGTAGGGTGAAGTGCCTTGCCCAAGGACACAACATCATATAGCCACAGCCGGGGTTCGATCTCACAACCTTCCGATCATGAGGCCAGCGCCTTAACCACTGAGCTATCTGACTCCCAGATGAGAGACTGCTCATGCTGTGGATGTGAATACACACCCGCTGTGACTCCTCTTCCCCAGGCAGGGGAACTGACTCTCTTCCACAGGCAGGGGATCTGACTCCTCTTCCACAGGCAGAGGATCTGACTCCTCTCCCACAGGCAGGGGAACTGACTCCTCTTCCACAGGCAGAGGATCTGACTCCTCTCTTCCACAGGCAGGGGAACTGACTCCTCTTCCACAGGCAGAGGATCTGACTCCTCTCTTCCACAGGCAGGGGAACTGACTCCTCTTCCACAGGCAGGGGAACTGACTCCTCTTCCACAGGCAGGGGAACTGACTCCTCTTCCACAGGCAGGGGAACTGACTCCTCTTCCACAGGCAGAGGATCTGACTCCTCTTCCAGCAGATGACTCACGAGGGGCCGAGGACCCGTTTCCCGCTCGCCGACTTAGCGGAATGACGAGCGTCAATAAAGGACATCTGTCCCGAACAGCGCTGGGGGGGGGGGCAGCGTCACCGGGGAGGTCAAGGGTCATAGCCAGCGTTCCTCAACCTTTCTTGGGCGCCTCGGACCAGTTTAATGTCAGACAGTATTTTCACAGACAGACCTTTAGGTGCCTTACGCAAAAAAATCTGTTTTATCGATAACATACCGGCATTCACTAACGGTTTCGTTATAGTTTCGTTTTCATTATTTGTCACAGATTTCCCTGAGTAAAAAGCGACTCGGGTGGCTGGGCGGGTTAAGGCGTTGGGATGGTGATCGGAAGCTTGCGAGTTCCATTCCCCGCTGTGCCAACGTGACGTTGTGTCCTGGGGCAAGGCACTTCACCCTACTTGCCTCAGGGGGGAATGTCCCTGTACTTACTGTTGGTCGGTCTGGATGAGAGCGTCTGATAAATGTTAACAAAACGTAGTTCAGAATGGGATAATAAAGAAGTGAAGAAGTTATTTTTTAGGTGCAGCTCGTCTCCCATCCCCCCACAGTGCGCTGCTTAGGGACCCCTGGTCTACGGTACGCTCACAGGACGAGGGTCTCACCATCCTCTTCCTCATCTCCTCGGCCTCCATGACCTTCCTCTCCTTGGATCTCATTTCCATCTTCGTCTCAAAGTACAGCAGTCGCTCCACCTCCTTCTCGAAGTACTTCTTCGTGCTCAGCGTCTGTTAAGGCGGCACAGCAGGGATACAGTGAGGATGGGGTGTTAAGGCGGCGCAGCAGGGATACAGTGAGTATGGGGTGTTAAGGCGGCGCAGCAGGGATACAGTGAGTATGGGGCGTTAAGGCGGCGCAGCAGAGATACAGTGAGGATGGGGTGTTAAGGCGGCGCAGCAGGGATACAGTGAGGATGGGGTGTTAAGGCGGCGCAGCAGGGATACAGTGCAGATGGGGTGTTAAGGCGGCGCAGCAGAGATACAGTGAGGATGGGGTGTTAAGGCGGCGCAGCAGGGATACAGTGCAGATGGGGCGTTAAGGCGGCGCAGCAGGGATACAGTGAGGATGGGGCGTTAAGGCGGCGCAGCAGAGATACAGTGAGGATGGGGTGTTAAGGCGGCGCAGCAGGGATACAGTGCAGATGGGGCGTTAAGGCGGCGCAGCAGGGATACAGTGAGGATGGGGCGTTAAGGCGGCGCAGCAGGGATACAGTGAGGATGGGGCGTTAAGGCGGCGCAGCAGGGATACAGTGAGGATGGGGCGTTAAGGCGGCGCAGCAGAGATACAGTGAGGATGGGGTGTTAAGGCGGCGCAGCAGGGATACAGTGAGGATGGGGTGTTAAGGCGGCGCAGCAGAGATACAGTGAGGATGGGGTGTTAAGGCGGCGCAGCAGAGATACAGTGAGGATGGGGCGTTAAGGCGGCGCAGCAGGGATACAGTGAGGATGGGGTGTTAAGGCGGCGCAGCAGAGATACAGTGAGGATGGGGTGTTAAGGCGGCGCAGCAGAGATACAGTGAGGATGGGGCGTTAAGGCGGCGCAGCAGGGATACAGTGATGGGGTGTTAAGGCGGCGCAGCAGGGATACAGTGAGGATGAGGCGTTAAGGCGGCGCAGCAGGGATACAGTGATGGGGTGTTAAGGCGGCGCAGCAGGGATACAGTGAGGATGAGGCGTTAAGGCGGCGCAGCAGGGATACAGTGATGGGGTGTTAAGGCGGCGCAGCAGGGATACAGTGAGGATGAGGCGTTAAGGCGGCACAGCAGGGATACAGTGAGGATGGGGCGTTAAGGCGGCGCAGCAGGGATACAGTGAGGATGGGGCGTTAAGGCGGCGCAGCAGAGATACAGTGAGGATGGGGTGTTAAGGTGGCGCAGCAGGGATACAGTGAGGATGGGGTGTTAACATTGAATCACTCCCCCAACTCAAAACACACCTGTTTAAAACTGCCTATTCCCTTTGATGCCACTTACCCTGTCCCATCCCTTAATCCACTGTAATTGTTCTTATTTTGTGCGTTTTTAATGTATTTTTTATTTATTGATATTGATGTTTAGTCTTGATGTATTCTTTTATCTCATTTGTGTACGGTGTCCTTGAGTGTCTAGAAAGGCTCCTTCCAAATAAAATGTATTATTATGATTATTATGATTATTATTATTGATATTATTATTGTTATTGTTATTATTATTATTATGATTATTAAGGACTCTCAGCTCCACTACAGTTCTGACTGGACTCCAGGCCCTTGCTGTCTTTCTGCGTCGACAAAAACACTCTGAACAACTACAGGCAGCCACAGACCACAGGCAGTAGCTAAGAGAAGCAGAATATTCTAGTGAACGATAGTTGAATCATGTCAACATTGTGGCTCCTTCGCTGCCAAACACCTCGTTCTTGAATGAATGTCCTGAACCGCCTTGCACTCTCACACCAAAGGGAACGCCGGCCACTAAGACCAGATCTTTGGAGCAGGGATGCTGATACATTCAGTCATTCATCAGACGCTCTTATCCAGAGAGACTCACAGTAAGTACAGGGACATTCCCCCCTGAGGACAGTAGGGTGAAGTGCCTTGCCCAAGGACACAGCGTCATGTTGGCACAGGCGAGGTTCAAACCAGGGCCTTTGTGATTACCTAACACCCTAAACTGCACCGCACGTCTCCCTAACGCTAAGGGCAGCTGACCTCGTTGCTGGAGGGAGTGCGGAGCGTCCAGGGGATCTCCAGGATGTGCAGGGTGCCCAGGTGGTCCGACACAGCCAGGAAGTGCTGCTTAGCTGTGGGGACCCGGACACAGACAGGAGCCCGGTCAGAATCAGAATGGGGGTTTATTCACTATGCAAGATTAACAAACATAGAATTCACTGTGGCAGAAATGAGCAAACATAGAACATATGTGGCATACTAATAAAAAAATGAATACAATGTAAAATACACTACAGATATGATACAGATAAACAAATAATACAAATGATACAAATAATACAAATCACATGGAAGTACAAATAACATACACAAACACAAACAATCAAACACAAAGAGAACAAAGGAACCTTCCAGTAGGTTCTGCCCCCCCCCCCCCCGGAGCAGGGTAGGGATACTCACAGGAGACGATCCAGGGTTTGATGCACGTGATCGGGGCCGTGGTGAGGTTCTGAGTCTGGGACGGTTCGTGGGTCTTCTCCAGAAGGTCCCACACCTCCACGTTTCCGTCCTCCTTGCCGATGAAGAAGACGGAGGGCCGCGACTGGGACCAGTATCCCACAGTGCACCTCTTCTCAGAGCACGCCGACTGGATGATGGGACCGTTCTGTAAGGGTCGAGGGTCGAGGTCAGCGATCGGTGCTTTTTCGTGACCTAGGAAACCCAGTGTGTGTGTGTGTGTGTGTGTGTGTGTATGTGGGTACCATCACACCCTCCTTCCAGACAGCAAAGTTCCAGCCCCCCACGGTAAGCAGGATGTCTCTGAAGAAGGGGGAGCGACGCACCGTCGTCACCAGGCCGTCGTGGATGACAAACCGATGGGAAGGCTTGGAGCCTGAAAGAGAGACAAACACCAAGACAAGGGAGGGACAGAGAGAGAGTTAAAGAGCATCACCATGAGATATGACACATGCATTGTGAGCAACCAAATAGGAGGTCAGGTAGCTCAGCGGTTAAGGTGTTGGGCTCATGATCGGAAGGTTGTGAGTTCGATTCCCGGCTGTGGGTACGTGACGTTGTGTCCTTGGGCAAGGCACTTCACCCTACTTGCCTCAGGGGGGAATATCCCTGTACTTTTTGTAAGTTGCTCTGGATAAGAGCGTCTGATAAATGACTAAATGTAAATCAAACAAGTTCCAAAGAGAAGAACCACAACAGCATTCAGTAAAAAAAAAAAAAATACAATTAAACAACATGAACCTCAAAAAGTGCAAGAGTGTACCCTGTAGGAAAGCAAGCAGCAGGAATATATTTCACAACGGCTACAAGGAAGTCCTGACCAACAAAACAAGAAGTCCCGCAATAAGAGTCATTGTGATCCTGGATCCTGAAACTAAACCCAGGTAACTCACCTCCTTTAAACCACGGAGGAGGCGTCTAAATGAGCAGTTTGGTCCCGTTTGGACTACTGCAATAGTTTGTTTACATGTCTCAACAATAAGAATGTGTCACGTTTACAGTTGGTCCAAAACTCTGCAGCGAGGATCTTGACCCGCACGAACAAAAGGACACATATCTCGGCCATTCTTAAATCTTTGCATTGGTTGCTGGTTTCTTACCGGATTAAATTCAAAATTTTGGTGCTGACTTTCAGAGCCTTACATGGTCAGGCCCCATTGTACATCAGAGATCTGATTACACCGTACACTCCCTCTCGCTCACTGAGGTCCTTAGATCAGAAGCTGCTGATGGTTCCCCGAACCCGTTTTCGGACCAGAGGAGATCGATCATTCCAGAGTGTCGCTCCTAGACTCTGGAATGATCTTCCTTTCTCACTTCGCTCTCTTGACTCTGTCAATATTTTTAAAAGTAAACTCAAAACCTTGCTATTTATCCAAGCATTTTAATCCTTTTTACAGCAGTTTGTCAGGGATTGTTTTACTGTCTTTTTACTCTATGTCTGTATTTTATTATTATTATCTGTATTTTATTATTAGTAGTAGTATTTTACTATCACTGTAAAGCGCTTTGAAACTGTATTTTATTATTATTATCTGTACTATCTGTACTTTATTATTTCATTGTGAAGCGCTTTGTGACCTCATGTCTGTGAAAGGCGCTATATAAATAAACTTTACTTACTTACTTACTTAGTCGAGAGGGTCGACTGGAAAAGGTCAGCGTGTCTGGACTGTACATTTATTCAAGAATAATCAACGTGCTACCATGTCTATGTGCCTACCTCTTCCAGACACACACTTATACAATAAGTATTATTTCTACAAAAGCGTGTTCAGTAAAGTATCCGATTCTTTCCTCAGTGTTAGATAATATGGATGCATGTTGAGATGAACTAGTGGATTTGGTGTTGATTCACTAACAAACTACCCTTTCAAACGCTTACGTCCGCAGAGCCAATGTTAGTGGATAATCAGGCCAAACAGGCCTGGCTTCAGGCCAAACATTGATGACGTCAAACTCTTACTTAGAACTGTCTCCCTGAAGCCAGTCCTTCAGTGGCCGATGATTCTAGTGATATTCCAGTCGATTAGAGCTTGTGGGATATGATAGTGAGTGGATCCTGCTGCCGTCTTATAATACCCAGCGTAAAGCCTCCCATTAGGGACCACCTAGCTCTCCAACGCTCTGCAGACAGTTAACGAGAATGTCAATCAAATAAAAAATGTAAAACGCTATGTCGCAACTCGGTACTTTCGTTTGTAGATATATATAGAGAGAGATATAGATCTATACTGTGATAACCTGGTTAACGTGTTCTGTTGTGTGTTCTGTATTCTGACTGTTGTTCTTATGGTAGTTGTGCCTTTAAGGGAAACTGGGAAGTGGGAGGGGGCTTACCTGAGTTTTGGGGGTGAGGGCGGATGCGGGAGAGAAAAAGAGCGGGAGTTATAGTAGAGATTGTTGAAAGGATTACTGATGAAGAGTTGGACGACTGTGTTGAGAAGTGCTAAAATAAAGCGTGAGTTGTGGCTAAAACAGCAGCTCAGTGCCGTTCTTACAATAGAAGCAAGCTAGAAACTTGGGATTATTACACTGGTGTCAGAAGTGGGATATTCGACGTTCACGCTGAGGGGGCTGTTGCGGATCGGTGAGGACAGTATGGAGGAATACGCGAGCACGCGCTCAAACGTAAAGGAGGAGGAGGAGGAATTAGATATCGAGCTGCCTGTATTTCCTGGACTCGAATGGCAGGATGACAACCACGGTCTGCGCTCCGATGGCGCAGTTTCCCGCCACGGCCACTCGGGTAATGGCTCGCCCTCTCGCCGTCTCAACCACGAGGTACCAGCAGAGGTAAACGAACATGGCGGAGCCCGGATATTCGCGCCGGCCAGCCTCAAGACGCCGAAGTTCAATGGGAGGGGAAGCTGGGAAGCTTACCAGGCACAATTTGAACTGTTGGCTTCAGCCGCTGGCTGGTCTGAGGCAACTAAAGCCCTTCAGCTAGCGTTGTCACTGACAGAGGATGCCTCAGCTTGCTTGCTCCTTTTAAGCCCGGTTGAGAGAGGTAATTACAAAACGCTAGTGGGAGCCCTGCAGAGGCGCTTTGGGCAATTTAATTTGAGAGACTCACTTCGCTGTGAATTCAAGCATCGCTCCAGGCAGTTGGGGGAGTCACTCCGCTCCCTCGCTTATGACATTGAGAGTCTTGGCAGACGCGCGTATGCTGACATGCCACCTACCATTCAGAGCGAGCTGGCCCGTGATCAATTTGTTCAAGCCCTGTCGCCGGACAAGCTCCGACTGCATGTTCAATTTGCTCATCCAGCCACTCTAGGTGAAGCGCTAGAACTGGCCATCGAAAGAGAGACGGCTGTCTGTGCTGCGAAGCAACCCTCACCTGCGGCTGTCTCGGTGGCGGTTGCAACGGAGGTGATGGGCCAGAAGCCGGCGTGGGTGGACGAGTTGGTGCGTGCTGTCCGAGCCCCGGTGGCACACACCCCCGGAAGCGACACCAGGCGTTGCTGGGGATGCGGCGAGCATGGACACCTGCGGCGCCACTGCCCCTCAGCGAAAGGACAGCAGGGAAACGGGAGTGGGTCCGGGTAGCCCCGAAACCTCGGACCCCCTCTGCTATTTCCAAGGGGCTGTATGATACGCCGGAGAGGGGGAGGCGTACGGACAGGGCCACACCCACGGACACTGTCATAACAGTGGGCTGGACTGTAGTGGGAAACTTACGCCATGTTCCAGTGTTGGTGGGTGACATGTCCTGCTCGGCTCTGGTGGATACCGGGTCCACAGCCACATTGGTAAGACCTGATGTTGTTCCAGTCGGAACCATCTTAGAAAAGACTTCTGTGAGACTACAAACTGTCACAGGGCAGACCGCCGCCATGAAAGGCAGGGGGACTTTTGTTTTCACGGTGGGCGGGGTAGCAGTGACCTTTACGGCTTGGGTGGCAGAGGTGCGTGACCCCTGCATCCTTGGCCTGGACTTTCTGAGACTCACAGGGTGTTCTCTAGACCTGGGGGCTGGGGTTCTAGCCTTTCCAGGGGGGCAGCGGGTTCAGCTCATGTCGCCATCTCAGCAGGTGACACAAGTTGTACCCACCTGCAGTTTGACTGCAAACCCTGGAGTGGCAGGTCCTCTTGCGCTGGGGGGACGGCCTGACCAAACAAGGTTCCCGTCGGGCCAGGCAGATCTGACCCCACAACATCAGCCAATGGACGAAGAAGATCGACTACAGGCAATCAGAGGCATCTGGGAGAGAAACTGTTCCGGTCTGGATGACCAACAGAAGATGCTGCTGTGGCAGCTGCTGGGGGAGTTTAAAGATGTATTCGCTCTCAGTGAGGATGAGGTGGGGCTCACTCACCTGGTGGAACACCACATCGACACAAGCACAGCGAGGCCGATCAGACTGCGCCCCCGCCGCCTACCTTGGGTGAAACAGGAAGCTGCAGAACAGGAGGTTCGAGCCATGCTACAGGCAGGCGTCATTGAACCCTCCGACAGCCCCTGGTCGTCACCTGTGGTCCTGGTCCCCAAGAAAAACAGCACAAAGTGGAGGTTCTGCATAGACTTTAGGCTTCTAAATAACGTGACCAGGAAAGATTGCTACCCCATTCCCCGAATCGATGAGACACTGGACTTGGTGTCTGGGTCGGCGTGGTTTTCATCACTCGACTTGCGGAGTGGGTACTGGCAGGTCCCTCTCTCCCCAGAGTCAAGACCAAAGACTGCTTTTAGCACAAACAGGGGACACTGGCAGTTCAAAGTCCTGCCTTTTGGACTGTGCAATGCACCAGGGACTTTTGAGAGGCTTATGGACAATGTGTTGGCCAGTATTCCCCGTGAGGAGTGCCTCGTGTACCTGGATGATGTACTGGCACATGGGAGAACTTTTCAGACAGCACTTGACTCCCTGAGGCTGGTGCTGGGCAGAATAGCTGGAGCGGGGTTGAAACTGCACCCTGAGAAATGCCACCTCATGCGGAGAGAAGTGGAGTTTCTCGGCCATAGGGTGAGCGGTGAGGGCATCAGCACGCTGGAGGAGAAAGTCTGCACAATCAGGGACTGGCCTGTCCCGGGTAACCAGACAGAGTTGAAAAGTTTCCTGGGGCTGGCGTCCTACTATAGGAAGTTTGTGAAGGGGTTCTCTTGCATTGCTGCACCGCTCTTCCGCCTGCTCCAGAAAACCGAGCCATTCACATGGTCGTCGGATTGCCAGCAGGCATTCACCTCGCTTCAACAAGCCCTTACCCGTGCACCAGTTCTCACTCCCCCGGACCCGGCCTTACCGTTTGTGCTAGACACGGATGCCAGCAACGTGGGCATGGGGGCAGTGCTCTCGCAGGCAGGGGCTGAAGGAGAGAGAGTAGTGGCCTACTTCAGCCGTGTCTTCAACAAAAGTGAGCGACGCTACTGCGTGACAAGGCGCGAACTGTTGGCCGTCGTTGCAGCTGTCAGGTACTTCAAGTACTACCTCTGCGGAGTACCCTTTACCATCAGGACGGACCATGCAGCACTGCAGTGGCTAATGTCCTTCCGAGAACCAGAAGGACAAGTAGCACGCTGGCTCGAGGAGCTGCAGTCATTCAACTTCACTGTGGTGCACAGGCCAGGGGCCCAGCATGGCAACGCCGATGCCCTGTCCAGACGGCCTTGCGCTGTGGATGGCTGTAGCTATTGTGACAGGAGGGACAATAGAGAGAGAGAACAGCGAGGGGAGGAGGTAGCCGGTGAACCTACCTGCTGTGCACTGCAAGTGGTAGATGAAACGGAGTGGGTGGCCCGCCAAGAGGAAGACGGCGACCTCAGGCCCGTTCGACAATGGGTCCTCGACGGACAGAGACCACCATGGGAGGCAGTGTCGGGCCTGTCGGTAGGCATAAAAGGGCTGTGGAGCAAGTTTGGAGTGCTGCGCCTGTCCAATGGAGTCCTACAGCGGGCGTGGAAGGAGCCAGCCACGGGAGAGGAGAAGTGGCAAGTCGTGGTGCCTGAACGCCTCAGAGAAGCTGTGCTGGGGGCATGTCATGGAAGCCCTGGCTCGGGCCACTTCGGCAGCTCCAAAACACTCCGTCGGCTACGCCAGGGGTTCTATTGGGGTCAACACCGTCGAGATGTGGAGGATTTCTGCCGGCGGTGTGATGCATGTGCAGCGCACAAAGGACCCCTAGACCAATCACGGGCGCCACTGCAACAGCAACCATCTGGAGCACCTATGGAGAGGGTGGGGGTGGACATAATGGGGCCATTCCCAGTAACGGACAAGGGTAACAAGTATGTGCTGTGTGCGATGGACTACTTCACAAAATGGCCTGAAGCCTATGCAATCCCAGACCAAGATGCAGAGACAGTAGCCGATGCTCTAATAGAGGGCATGTTCAGCCGGTTCGGAGCAGCGGAATCCATTCACAGCGACCAGGGTCGCAATTTTGAATCGAGGGTCTTCGCAGCCTTGTGTGAGCGGTTAGGGATGGACAAAACACGCACAACACCATTGCATCCCCAGAGTGACGGGCTAGTGGAGCGCTTTAACCTGACAATGCGACAGCAGCTAGCCATACTCACAGCTGACCACCAGCGGGATTGGGACAGACACATCCCCCTTGTCCTAATGGCCTACCGTTCAGCCGTGCAAAGTTCCACCTGCTGCACCCCCGCTCTGCTAATGTTTGGCAGAGAGATCCGGACTCCTGTCGAGCTGGCATTTGGCCGGCCACCAGACGCCGACCAACCTCCGGGCCCGGAGTACGCTCGGAAGCTGCAGGACCGTCTCGAAAAGGCCCATGCCTTTGCCAGAAGACAGCTCGAGGAGGCTGGTATGAGACAGAAACGGAACTATGATGTGAGGAGTAAGGGCAGAGACTTCCAGGCTAGGGACCTGGTGTGGGTTTACACGCCCAAGCGGAAGAAGGGGCGTAGCCCCAAACTAGATGCTCACTGGGACGGGCCGTGTAGGGTCCTCGAGCGGGTGGGGGAGGTGGTCTACAGGGTCCAGGTTCCACCTAGGGGTAGGAATGTGGTGCTTCATCGGGATAGGTTAGCACCCTACAGAGGGAATGCTGTCCCTCTGTCTGAACTAGGGTCCCCTGCACAGACCGACCACAGGGCCCCAGTAAACTCTAACCCCATAGCCAACCCCTACCAAACTCCCCTCGGACCAAGTGCTACAGGCTTCCCCACTGCTGTCACCCCGGCAGCGCAGCCAGGCAGCCCGGAACCAGGTCTTAGCAGGCCGCGAAGACAGAGGCGAAGGCCGCCACGGTTTCAGGACTTTAGCATGACCCCTCGGGGGCGAGGGGCCTTATAAAGGGGGGGGCAGTGTGATAACCTGGTTAACGTGTTCTGTTGTGTGTTCTGTATTCTGACTGTTGTTCTTATGGTAGTTGTGCCTTTAAGGGAAACTGGGAAGTGGGAGGGGGCTTACCTGAGTTTTGGGGGTGAGGGCGGATGCGGGAGAGAAAAAGAGCGGGAGTTATAGTAGAGATTGTTGAAAGGATTACTGATGAAGAGTTGGACGACTGTGTTGAGAAGTGCTAAAATAAAGCGTGAGTTGTGGCTAAAACAGCAGCTCAGTGCCGTTCTTACAATAGAAGCAAGCTAGAAACTTGGGATTATTACAATACTATAACCTTCCGGTTTTTAAATTCAATAAGGATGTACATAGAATTGTTAGTTTCCTAACTTAAACAGTAAACCAGGGGCATCGTCCACCCAGTCACTTTCAGTGGAGAAATGACAGTTTGACGCTGAGGAAGACAGATGCTACACGTATGGTTACACATTCAAAGTATGAAGCTGTCATTTGGTGAGCAGCAACATCAAATGTGTACAAACAGATGAGTAACTTTCTTTTGTTGCTGCCTCATTTCTTCTTTAAGAAACCATGAGGGGAAAAACAAACCGTTTGTCTATGATAATTGGGTCTGGAAAGTTAGCGAATTACAATGGACAATAATGGGACATCTACGGATTATGGACTTTGGATTGAGTTACATTGAGTTATGTGGCGCGGTGGGTTAGGGAATTGGGCTAGTGATCAGAAAGTTGCCAGTTCGATTCCCAGCTGTGTCAACATGACGTTGTGTTCTTGGGCAAGACACTTCACCCTACTTGCCTCAGGGGGGGAATGTCCCTGTACTTCGCTCTGGATAAGAGCGTCTGTCTAAATGTGAAGGTACATTATGGCGTGGCAATGGTAGGTTATGAACACATGGTGATACACGGTGTTAGAAGGATCACTGGTGATGCCTGGGAAAGGAAGTGACACCGTGTTTGGTCCCCATGGCTTACTGAGGAGCCTTCCTGAATCCTGATCCTTCTCCAGTTTCCAGTCTGTATAGATGAGCTCACCGTCCTACCCAGGAAACAAGGAGGATGGAACTATTATCACCCGGATCGATGGACCACGTATAGATACACTTGTTCATTTAGCACAGTGGTTCTTAACCCTGGTCCTCAGGGCCCACTGTCCTGCATGTTTTAGATGTTTCCCCCTTGTAACACACCTGATTCTGATAAATGGTCATTATCAGGCTTCTGCTGAGCTTCCTAAGAACCCATTCATTTGAATCAGGTGTGTTGGAGCAGGGAAACATCTAGAACATGCAGGACAGTGGGGCCCTGAGGACCAGGGTTAAGAACCACTGATTAAGCAGACGCTTTTATCCAAAGCGACTTACAGTAAGTCCAGAGGCAAGTAGGGTGAAGTGCCTTGCCCAAGGACACGACGTCACACAGCCTCAGCCTTGGCGCAGTCGGGTAAGGTGTCAGGCTAGTAACTGGAAGGTCCCTGGTTCGAACCCGGGCTGCGTCAACGTGATGTTGTGTCCTTGGGCAAGGCTCTTCACCCTACTGTCCTCAGGGGGGAATGTCCCTGTACTTACTGTGAGTCACTCTGGATAAGAGCGTCAGCTGGATGATGTCATGTGAATGAAAGTATTCACGTACCTCGGTTCCTATGTAGAACTTGGTGACCGTGTCGTCCAGAGGTTTGATGTTTTTGGCAGACGGGACGCTGAGGAGGGCGTACTCTGGATTGACCTCTGACCTCTCCGCTTGCACGCGGGCCCTGTCTGTCAGCGAAGAGGGCAGACAAGGAGAAGCCTCACCGTCAGACAGACATCAGATGGTTACTGCGCAGCATCAACGGTCCCGTGATGGTTACGATGTGAACTGAAAGCACGGGGAGGACGAGGCGTCGGGAAGCGAAGGTGGAGAGAAGTGGCTTTCTTCACTGCCACCTCTTTATCTTAACGGTAGAATGATCCGGAGTGTTTGTGGCACCGCAGACACACAGTCTCACAGCTCGACCAGGGGGAGGGCTGCCAACTCTCATCTCACTAGCAACCAAGAGAGGGGGTGAGAGGAAGAGAGAGGGAGGGAGAGAGGGGGAGGGAGAGAGAGAGGGGGGGGGACAGAGAGAGATAGAGAGACAGGGAGAGAGAGGGGGAGAGAGAGGGAGAGAGAGGGAGGGAGAGAGAGAGGGGGGGAGAGAGAGAGAGATAGAGAGACAGAGGGAGAGAGGGGGAGAGAGAGAGAGAGAGATAGAGAGACAGAGAGAGAGAGGGGGAGAGAGAGACAGAGAGAGAGAGAGAGGGAGGGAGGGAGAGAGAGGAAGAGAGGGAGGGAGAGAGAGAGAGGGAGAGAGAGAGAGGGAGAGAGAGAGAGAGGGAGAGAGAGAACGAGAGAGAGAACGAGAGAGAGGTAGAGAGAGAACGAGAGAGAGAACGAGAGAGAGAGAGAAAAAGCGAGAGAGAGAGAGAGGGAGGGAGAGAGGGAGAGAGAGGGAGGGAGAGAGGGGGGGAGAGAGAACGAGAGAGAGGGAGGGAGAGAAGGACGGAGAGAGAGAGAGAGAGAGAAAAAGAGACAGAGGGAGGGAGAGAAACAGAGAGAGAGAGAGAGAACGAGAGAGAGAGAGAGAGAAAGAGAGAGGGAGAGAAACAGAGAGAGAGAGAGAGAGAGAAAAAGAGACAGAGGGAGGGAGAGAGAGACAGATAAAGAGAGAGGGAGCGAGGGAGGGAGAGAGAGAAAGAGAGAGAGAACAAGAGAGAGAGAAAGAGAGAGGGAGGTAGACAGAGAGAGAAAGAGAGAGGGAGGTAGACAGAGAGAGAGAGAGGGGGAGGGAGAGAGAGAAGAGAGAGAGAGAGACAGAGAGAGAGAGAGAGAGAGAGAGAGAGAGAGAGAGGAAGAGAGAGACCGAGAAAGAGAGAGAGAGGGAAGGAGAAAGAGAGAGAGAGGGAGAGACAGACAGAGAAAGAGAGAGAGAGGGAGCGAAGGAGGGAGAGAGAGAGAACAAGAGAGAGAGAAAGAGAGAGGGAGGGAGATAGAGAAAGAGAGAGAGATAGAAGAGAGAGAGACAGAGAGACAGCGAGAGAGAGAGAGAGAGAGAGAGAGAGAAAGAGAGAGGGAGAGAAACAGAGAGAGAGAGAGAGAGAGGGAGGGAGAAAGAGAGAGAGCGGGAGAGAGAGACAGAGAAAGAGAGAGAGGGAGGGAGAGAGAGAAGAGAGAGAGACAGAGAAAGAGAGAGAGGGAGACAGAAAGAGAGAGGGAGAGATAGAAGAGAATGAGAGAGAGAGAGGAAGAGAGAGACAGAGAAAGAGAGGGAGAGAGAGATAGAGTAGAGTGGCCTTTACCAGTCACAAAAGCCCCACTGTGTGAGGGGACAGTCATTGTTCACACCCCCTTATCACCAGGCCATTAGCTTGTCTATCCAAGGGCCCGCTAGCTTCCATTACAGGAGGCCTCAGGAAACACATTAAACAACAGAGAACACATGACAATAGTTTAACGGTATCAACCCCAGCTGTGCCAACATGACGCTGTGTCCCTGGGCAAGGCACTTCACCCTACTGTCCTCAGGGGGGAATGTCCCTGTACTTACTGTGAGTCTCTCTGGATAAGAGCGTCTGATGAATGACTGAATGTATCAGCATCCCTGCTCCAAAGATCTGGTCTTAGTGGCCGGCGTTCCCTTTGGTGTGAGAGTGCGAGGCGGTTCAGGACATTCATCAAGAACGAGGTGTTTGGCAGCGAAGGAGCCACAATGTTGACATGATTCAACTATCGTTAACTAGAATATTCTGCTTCTCTTAGCTACTGCCTGTGGTCTGTGGCTGCCTGTAGTTGTGTGGTGTGTGTACAAATGTCATGACCCTCGTCATGGCTGTGTTTATGAAGCAGGACCTTCGGCCAGACAAAGGAAGCTCTCTTCCAGACCAGGCCAGACTGACAGGAACATCTTTTTGGCTCCAGGAGCTGAGCAGCATATTGCAAAGAGCTGACAGTTAACAAGACTACTGCAGCCTCACTGTAACAGCCTTGTCTGAGAGGCATCGCTTAATAAAACAGTATGAAACTAGAGAGGGAGAGACAGATAGAGAGAGAGAGAGAGAGAGAGGAGAGAGAGGGAGAGAGAGGGAGAGAGGAAGGGATAGAGGGAGGGAGATAGAGAGAGAGAGGGAGGGAGAGACAGGGAGAGAGTGAGGAAAAGAGGGAGGGAGGGAGATAGAGAGGGAGGGAGAGAGAGAGGGGGAGAGAGAGACAGGGGGAGAGATAAGAGAGAGAGAGATAGATAAAGAGAGAGATAGAGAGATAAAGAGAGATAAAGAGAGATAGAGATAGAGAGAGAGATAAAGAGAGAGAGAGATAGAGAGATGAAGAGAGATAGAGAGAGAGATATAAAGAGATAAAGAGAGAGAGATAAAGAGAGATAGAGAGAGGCTACGGGCCGCTGATCACGATACTCAGCGATTCCCCTGGTGAACCTGTGACACGCATGCACAAACACAGACAACCTTCCTCTCACACACACACACACACACACACACCCAAACACCCACCCACACACACACAGGTATCTTTGATCCCCCTCCTTACATTTACATTTATTTACTTAGCAGATGCTTTTAATCCAACCCCTGACCTATCAGTACCAGGCTGTGGGTCAGTCTGTACCAGGCTGTGGGTCAGTCTGTACCAGGCTGTGGGTCAGTCTGTACCAGGCTGTGGGTCAGTCTGTACCGGGCTGTGGGTCAGTCTGTACTGGGCTGTGGGCTGTGGGTCGGTCTGTACCGGGCTGTGGGTCAGTCTGTACTGGGCTGTGGGTCAGTCTTTACAGGGCTGTGGGTCAGTCTGTACTGGGCTGTGGGTCAGTCTTTACAGGGGGCTGGGGGGTCAGTCTTTACAGGGCTGTGGGTCAGTCTGTACCGGGCTGTGGGTCAGTCTGTACCAGACTGTGGGTCAGTCTTTACAGGGCTGTGGGTCAGTCTGTACTGGGCTGTGGGTCAGTCTTTACAGGGCTGTGGGTCAGTCTTTACAGGGCTGTGGGGTCAGTCTGTACCGGGCTGTGGG
>CM059316.1:7715000-7829588 GCA_030340665.1 Neosalanx taihuensis | reverse complement strand
TAACCTCTCTCTCACCTCCTCTCTCACACTCCCTCCCTCCCTCCCTCCCTCCCTCCTCCTCCCTCCCTCCCTCCCTCCCTCCCTCCCTCCCACTCCCTAACCTCTCTCACTCTCTCCACTCTCACCCTCCCTCCCCTGTCCCTCCCTCCCTCCCTCCCTCCCTCACCCTAACCTCCCTCCCTCTCCCTAACCTCTCTCTCTCACTCCCTCCCCCTAACCTCTCTCTCACTCTCTCCCCCACCCTCTGTTTCCCCCTAACCTCTCTCTCTCCTCCCCCCTCCCTCCATCTCCCTAATCTCTTTCTCTCACTGTCTCTCCCCCTCCCTCCGTCTCTCCCTAACCTCTCTCTCTCAATCTCTCCCCCCTCCCCCTAACCTCACACTCTCCCCCCCTCCCTCCTTCTCCCTAACCTCTCTCTCACACTCTCCCCCATCCCTCCCTCCCCCCCTCCCTCCCTACCACTCCCTAACCTCTCTCACTTTCTCCCCCCTCCCTCCCTCCCTGCCTCTCCCTAACCTCTCTCTCACTCTCTCCTCCCTCCCTCCCTCCGTCTCTCCCTAACCTCTCTCACTTTCTCCCCCCTCCCTCCCTCTAACCTCTCTCTCACGCTCTCCCCCCTCCCTCCCTCCCTCCCCCCTCTGACTCTCCCTAACCTCTCTCTCTCACTCTCTCCCCCCTCCCTCCCTCTGACTCTCCCTAACCTCTCTCTCACTCTCCCCCTCCCTCCCTCCCTCCCTCCCTCCCCTTAACCTCTTTCACTCCCTCCCCCTAACCTCTCTCTCACTCTCTCCCCCTCCCTCCCTCTGTTTCCCCCTAACTTCTCTCTCTCCTCCCCCCTCCCCTCCTTCTCCCTAACCTCTCTCTCACACTCTCTCCCCCATCCCTCCCCCCCTCCTCCCTCCCTCCCTCCCACTCCCTAACCTCTCTCACTCTCTCCCCCCTCCCTCCCCTCTGTCTCTCCCTCTCTCCCTCCCTCTCCCTAACCTCTCTCACTCCCCCTAACCTCTCTCTCTCCCTCCCTCTCCCTAACCTCTCTCTCTCCCTCCCTCTCCCTAACCTCTCTCTCTCTCTCTCCCTCCCCCTAACCTCTCTCTCACTCTCTCCCCCCTCCCTCCCTCCCTCCCTAACCTCTCTCACGCTCTCCCCCCTCCCTCCATCTCCCTAACCTCTCTCTCACTCTCTCCCCCCTCCCTCCCTCCCTGTCTCTCCCTAACCTCTCTCTCACTTTCTCCCCCCTCCCTCCCTCCCTCCCTCTCTCTCACTCTCTCCCCCCTCTCCCTAACCTCTCTCTCACTCTCTCCCCCCTCCCTCCATCTCCCTAACCTTTCTCTCACTCCCTCCCCCCTCCCTCCATCTCCCTAACCTCTCTCTCACTCTCTCCCCCCTCCCTCCCACTCCCTAACCTCTCTCACTCTCTGCCCCCTCCCTCCCCCCTCTGACTCTCCCTAACCTCTCTCACTCTCTCCCCCCTCCCTCCCTCCCTGTCTCTCCCTAACCTCTCTCTCACTCTCTCCCCCCTCTCCCTAACCTCTCTCCCCCCTCCCTCCCTCCATCTCCCTAACCTCTCTCTCATGCTCTCCCCCCTCCCTCCCTCTGACTCTCCCTAACCTCTCTCTCACTCTCCCCCTCCCCCCCTCCCTCCCTCTCCTTAACCTCTTTCACTCCCTCCCCCTAACCTCTCTCTCACTCTCTCCCCCCTCCCTCCCTCTGTTTCCCCCTAACCTCTCTCTCTCCTCCCGCCTCCCTCCTTCTCCCTAACCTCTCTCTCTCACACTCTCTCCCCGATCCCTCCCCCCCCTCCCTCCCTCCCACTCCCTAACCTCTCTCACTCTCTCCCCCCTCCCTCCCTCTGTCTGTCTCTCCCTCTCTCCACCTCCCTCCCTCCCTCTCCCTAACCTCTCTCACTCCCCCTAACCTCTCTCTCTCCCTCCCTCTCCCTAACCTCTCTCTCCTCCCTCCCCCTAACCTCTCTCTCACTCTCTCCCCCCTCTCCCTAACCTCTCTCTCTCTCCCCCCTCCCTCCATCTCCCTAACCTCTCTCTCACTCTCTCCCCCCCTCCCTCCCTGTCTCTCCCTAACCTCTCTCACTCTCTCCCCCCTCCCTCCTTCCCTCTCTCTCACTCTCTCCCCCCTCTCCCTAACCTCTCTCTCACTCTCTCCCCCCTCCCTCCCTCCCTCCCTCCCTCCGTCTCTCCCTAACCTCTCTCACTCTCTCCCCCCTCCCCCTAACCTCACTCTCTCCCCCCTCCCTCCTTCTCCCTAACCTCTCTCTCACACTCTCTCCCCCATCCCTCCCTCCCTCCCTCCCACTCCCTAACCTCTCTCACTCTCTCCCCCCTCCCTCCCTCTGTCTCTCCCTCTCTCCACCTCCCTCCCTCCCTCCCTCTCCCTAACCTCTCTCTCCTCCCTCCATCCCTCTGACTCTCCCTAACCTCTCTCTCTCACTCTCTCACCCTCCCTCGGTCTCTCCCTAACCTCTCTCTCACTTTATCCCCCCTCCCTCCCTCTCCCTAACCTCTCTCTCTCTCCTCCCTCCCCCTAACCTCTCTCTCACTCTCTCCCCCCTCCCTCCCTCCCTAACCTCTCTCACTTTCTCCCCCCTCCCTCCATCTCCCTAACCTCTCTCTCACGCTCTCCCCCCTCCCTCCCTCTGACCCTCCCTAACCTCTCTCACTCTCTCCCCCCTCCCTCCCTCTGTTTCCCCCTAACCTCTCTCTCCTCCCCCCTCCCTCCATCTCCCTAATCTCTGCCTCTCACTGTCTCTCCCCCTCCCTCCCTCCGTCTCTCCCTAACCTCTCTCTCTCTCACTCTCTACCCCCTACCTCCCTCCCCCCTCCCTCTCTCTCTCCCTAACCTCTCTCTCTCTCTCTCCCCCATCCCTCCCTCTGTCTCTCCCTAACGTCTCTCTCTCTCCTCCCTCCCTCCCTCCCTAACCTCTCTTTCACTCTCTCCCCCCTCCCTCCCTCCCTCTCTCTCTCCCTAACCTATCTCTCTCTCTCTCACTCTCTCCCCCATCCCTCCCTCTGTCTCTCCCTAACCTCTCTCTCACCCCTCCCTCCCTCCCTCCGTCTCTCCCTAACCTCTCTCACTCTCTCCCCCCTCCCCCTAACCTCACTCTCTCCCCCTCCCTCCTTCTCCCTAACCTCTCTCTCACACTCTCTCCCCCATCCCTCCCTCCCTCTGTCTCTCCCTCTCTCCACCTCCCTCCCTCCCTCCCTCTCCCTAACCTCTCTCTCTCCTCCCTCCATCCCTCTGACTCTCCCTAACCTCTCTCTCTCTCACTCTCTCACCCTCCCTCGGTCTCTCCCTAACCTCTCTCTCACTTTATCCCCCCTCCCTCCCTCTCCCTAACCTCTCTCTCTCTCCTCCCTCCCCCTAACCTCTCTCTCACTCTCTCCCCCCTCCCTCCCTAACCTCTCTCACTTTCTCCCCCCTCCCTCCATCTCCCTAACCTCTCTCTCACGCTCTCCCCCCTCCCTCCCTCTGACCCTCCCTAACCTCTCTCACTCTCTCCCCCCTCCCTCCCTCTGTTTCCCCCTAACCTCTCTCTCCTCCCCCCTCCCTCCATCTCCCTAATCTCTGCCTCTCACTGTCTCTCCCCCTCCCTCCCTCCCTCCGTCTCTCCCTAACCTCTCTCTCTCTCACTCTCTACCCCCTACCTCCCTCCCCCCTCCCTCTCTCTCTCCCTAACCTCTCTCTTTCTCTCTCCCCCATCCCTCCCTCTGTCTCTCCCTAACGTCTCTCTCTCTCCTCCCTCCCTCCCTCCCTAACCTCTCTTTCACTCTCTCCCCCCTCCCTCCCTCCCTCTCTCTCTCCCTAACCTATCTCTCTCTCACTCTCTCCCCCATCCCTCCCTCTGTCTCTCCCTAACCTCTCTCTCACTCTCTCGCCCCTCCCTCCCTCCCTCCGTCTCTCCCTAACCTCTCTCTCTCTCCCCCCTCCCTCCCTCCCTCTCCCTAACCTCTCTCACTCTCTCCCCCCTCCCTCCCTCCCTCCCCCTAACCTCTCTCTCTCTCTCTCTCTCTCTCTCTCTCACTCTCTCCCCCTCCCTCCCTCCGTCTCTCCTTAACCTCTCTCTTTCACTCTCTCCCCCTTCCCCCTAACCTCTCTCACTCTCCTCCCCCCTCCCTCCCTCTGTCTCTCCCTAACCTCTCTCTCTCACTCTCTCCTTCCTCCTTCCCTCTCCCTAACCTCTCTCTCACTCTCTCCCCCCCTCCCTCCCTCCCTCCCTCCTTCTGTCTGTCTCTCCCTAACCTCTCTCTCTCCTCCCTCCATCCCTCTGACTCTCCCTAATCTCTCTCTCTCACTCTCTCACCCTCCCTCCCTCTCCCTAACCTCTCTCTCACTCTCTCCCCCTCCCTCCCTCCATCTCTCCCTAACCTCTCTCTCTCACTCTCTCCCCCCACCCTCCCTCCGTCTCTCCCTAACCTCTCTCTCACGCTCTCCCCCCTCCCTCCATCTCCCTAACCTCTCTCTCACTCTCTCCCCCTCCCTCCCTCTCCCTAACCTCTCTCTCACTCTCTCCCCCCTCCCTCCCTCCCTCCCTTTCTAACCTCTGTCTCTCCCTAACCTCTGTCTCTCACTCTCTCCCCCATCTCCCTAACCTCTCTCACTCTCTCCCCCCTCCCTCCCTCTCCCTAACCTCTCTCTCACTCTCTCCCCCTCCCTCCCTCCGTCTCTCCCTAACCTCTCTCTCTCACTCTCTCCCCTCCCCTCCCTCCCTCCCTCTATCTCTCCCTAACCTCTATCTCTCCACCCTCACCTACTCTCCACCACCTTCACTTACTCTCTCCCCCACCTCCTCTCCCCCCCTATTCCCCCCACCTTCATGTACTCTCTCCCCCCACCCTCACCTCCTCTCTCCACCACCTCCTCTCTCCCCCTCTCTCCTCTCCCTCCACCACTCTCTTACCCCCACCCAGACGAAATCTCTCCCCCACCTCCTCTCCCCCCCTCTCTTCCCCCACCTTCATGTACTCTCTCCCCCCACCCTCACCTACTCTCTCCCCCACCCCTCTTTCCCCCCACCTTTACCTACTCTCTCCACCCACTTCCTTTTCCCCCCTCAGGGGAAACAGGGGAGAGGAGAAGGGAGGGTGGAGAAGAGGGGAGGAGAGAGGGGAGGGAGGGAGGGGGGACAGGGGAGGGAAGGAGGGTGGAGGAGAAAGGGGAGGGAGGGGGGACAGGGGAGGGAAGGAGGAGGGTGGAGGAGAAAGGGGAGGGGGGACAGGGGATGGAAGGAGGAGGGTGGAGGAGAGAGGGGAGGGAAGGAGGGTGGAGGAGAGAGGGGAGGGTGGAGGAGAGAGGGGAGGGAAGGAGGGGGGACAGGGGAGGGAAGGAGGAGGGAAGGAGGAGGGTGGAGGAGAGAGGGGAGGGAGGGTGGAGGAGAGAGGGGAGGGTGGAGGAGAGAGGGGAGGGAGGGGGGACAGGCTTAGGGAAGGAGGAGGGTGAAGGAGAAAAGGGAGGGGGGACAGGGGAGGGAAGGAGGGACAGGGGAGGGAAGGAGGAGAGAGGGGAGGGAAGGAGGAGAGAGGGGAGGGAGGGGGGACAGAGGAGGGAAGGAGGGTGGAGGAGAGAGGGGAGGGAGGGAGGAGGAGAAAGGGGAGGGAGGGGGGACAGGGGAGGGAAGGAGGAGGGTGGAGGGACAGGGGAGGGAAGGAGGAGGGTGGAGGGACAGGGGAGGGAAGGAGGAGGGTGGAGGGACAGGGGAGGGAAGGAGGAGGGTGGAGGAGAGAGGGGAGGGAAGGAGGAGGGTGGAGGAGAGAGGGGAGGCCACACACACACACTAGGGCTGTCAACGAATATTCTACATTCAAATATATATTTGAATAGTGTTTAAAAAACGAATTTCGAATGTGAAAATTCATATTCGAATGTTAAAAAAACACACCAAAAAACAGCGGCAGCAGGCGAAACTGTTTGAGACTGCCATATTTGGGACAAGAATCGCAATCTTAAATTTCTTGATCAACACTCAGCATTTGTTTATTGTTGTTGTAAACGGCTATGCGCAGAGAGGGCGACAGTGCGGGAGAGAGAGAAAGAAAAAGTGTGTGTGTGCGAGCGAGAGGCCAAGGTCTGCGGTCTTGGCCATTAGTTCATCTACTTATTTTTGTGTAGGTAATATGTTGTTAAATTAACTTAAATATATTACCTATACAATTAGTTATGTCTCGTTGTATTAATTTGTCCTGTTATTGACGTGCCTAATGCGCAACCGAGAAACTCGAATATATTCAAATACATGTGTGAGGAATATTTGAATATTCGAACGTCTATTTTGAGCAGTTTTGACAGCCCTAGTACACACACACACACACACACACACACACACACGTGTCCATTTCTGACAGTGTCCAAATCACTAATGGTATTGTCCCTTGTATGATCTTGTGAACTAGAACCAAGTAGCAGTCAATACTCACATTTCCTAAGGCCAGGTTTGATCCAGCACTCTCCACCATGATCCACACTGCAGGGATAAGCAGAGGAAAGATGAAAATACACTTCACCTGTTGATAAAGGACTTAGCAACTGACTTTCTAAGGAAACATGTAGTTTCTCTCTAATCATCAGAGGTGTATTCCAGAAAGCAGGTCTGACAAACTCTGAGCCTAACCCTGAACTCTGACTTGATGAACCCTGAGATGGGAAGCTCCCAGTTATCACTTCCAGAACAGCTCATCTGACTTAGTTCAATTCTAACTCACTGGAATTAGACATTCTCCTCTTCTTCTTCTGAAAGATAATCAACAACCGTAACAGCAAGAGAGAGACAGTTGGTCACTGAGTACATTTCAAAGCAGCATATTAATGTGCCATTAAACCACGTTTCATATTTGACAGCATTAAACCATAACCTGTAGTAGCTTTCATCCCTAACAGAATCCATGTGGTGTCAGTGTTGCACCCCTGAACACAGGGAGAAAGAATCACCAGAGTGATTTAAAAGGTGTTTCTCTCTTGCAGGAGTTTATTACAATTGCATTAATTGAACATAACTGTACAAGCAAACGTTTGCGACCTTAGTACAAAATGGCGGAGCGCAAGTTCACATGTACAGAAAACGTGTCATCTCAAAATACACAAAATAAAATAGCTTCAGCTTAATTTATCATGTTGGACCAACTGCAAAACGTCTCAACAACATGTATATATCTATATATATATATATATTAGGACTGTTAATCGATTAAAAAAATTCATCAAGTCTATAGGCTGTGATTAATCACACAATTAAAATACTACTATTTACGGTGTTTGAGTACAGAAATGTATGACAAAGTGGTTAGGGCTTTTTAAAACTAAAACTTTTATTTTAAATCTCAGCCAATTAGAATATATTTTTGTCTTTTTTTAACCTGCTCATCAGGGCACCTGTGTGTCACTGTAGTAAACACGCCTCCATTGGCCTCTAACAACATTCATAACGAGTCTTCCTTGTCTTCAACGATGTTAATGAGTCTGCAGTCCGTTGCGACTCATTAGTGATCTTATAACATTAGTGATCTTATAACATTAGTGATTTTATAACATTAGTGATCTTATAACATTAGTGATCTTATAACATTAGTGATCTTATAACATTAGTGATCTTATAACATTAGTGATATTATAACATTAGTGATCTTATAACATTAGTGATCTTATAACATTAGTGATCTTATAACATTAGTGATCTTATAACATTAGTGATTTTATAACATTAGTGATCTTATAACATTAGTGAACTTAGCTGTTGTCGTCGTGTTGACTGCTGCACTCCGCCAGCCTAGTTTGACGAGCACTGCTTGAACTCGTCTCTGTTTTAGCATCTGTGTTTAATAAGATGTGCTTTGCACGGAGATGATACTTCAGACTCGTTGTACTACGACGGAAAGACAAGTTATCACTGCAGTATTTACAAATAACTCTGGTTTTATCTAAACTCCCATTCAGAAGCTTTTTAAATCTAAATGTTCCGTTAAGCACAGCTGGGTCCATCTCCTCACTCATCACTTCACTACAGGTTCACTTCTCTGAGGTAAACGTCCGCGCTCGAGGACTACGGCAGGAGATTGTGGTCAGATTTGGTGACGTGATTAATTTGCGTTAAAAAATAAATAATGCGTTAAGGTTTCCAGATTAATCACACTCGTTAACGTTGACAGCCCTAATGTCTATATGACAACAAAACAACATTAGCAACCTTTACCTGAACACAGGGAGAAAGAATCACGAGAGTGATTTAAAAGGTATTTCTCTCTTGCAGGAGTTTATTACAATGAGGAGAAACAGCGCGAAACCGCTAGTGGTGGTAACAGGCATTACCAGTCGATATCGACAAACAGATTGAGGCTTTCTAGAGGATCACTGATGACAGTATCAGAAATAGTTCAAACAAAATAATTGTTTTAAGCTTCTGTAAATTAATATTTATTGCAAACCTTTTTTAACTGTTTTTAAGCATGAACTCACTTCATGAATTTAATAACTGTATTAAAGCAAATAGGATTCTTTTAGAGACATATCGTACCATTCTCACCTATCACATCAGCTAATATCCTGCTTAGTAGATGAACATGTGACTTGTAGTGTGCTAACAGACAGAAGGCAGAGGAGGGCACCACCTCTGACAGAGGCAGAAGAGCTCTGAGCCAGAACGCTGACAGACCAGTGGCTGAAGGCATCCCTGGAGGGAGCTCATCCAAGCCTATCACCTGTCAAGGAAGTTTTCCCACCACACTGTATACCTGGATTGATCTGACTGCCAGATTCATGCTCATTGTTTCTTCTGTACAGTACATTGAACAGAGCGCTCTGTTGATCCTGGTCTACTGAAGGACGTAGCACCATTCAGGAGAGAGAGTCCCCATGCCACCACATATCTGCTCTTATATCAACTCACAACATCTGGGAACAATCCAGCAATATAAATCAGATTCTCCTCCTATCATGAACTCCCTCTTAGGATATTTATAATGAAGCTGAAACAGCCTCAGAACCTGATGTCCAAAGCTCCTCCCCCCTGCAGTTTATCTCCACGTCAGGAAATCAATAACTATTATAAGTTCAAATAAAGGCCCCAAAACTATGTATTACATATTCAAGTCCCTGTATACCTTAAACTACTGAATACATCTGTGGTTGGAGCCCCGAATGTTTACAGCCTCTGCCTCAGCGTCTGATTAAGACTATCGGTGACAACATGAAAATAATACAGTCGCTTTCCGAGGTTCAGTCATCTTGGTCCTAATGAAGAAAAGATTGAAACAAAGACTGTTTCACCTTGAAACTAGACTGCCCCTTTAGAGGTCTCTGCACGGCCCTGTCAAGAACGCTTCACAGCTGAGGAGACCGACATCCTCGTTAATCGCTGTAAAAGAAAGAGAAGTCACACTGTACAGGGATGGGAGAAACCCACCCAAATGATCTGCTGTTAAACAGGTGAGGGAGGAAACTGTCACAGTTGTTTCCACTGCTGGTAACCTCATTTATACTGTAACTAGGCTGAATGATGAGTGTGCGCTAGATTTATATAGTTAAGTTGTGAAAAATGCATGAATCTGGCGTACACATTTATTCAAATGATTTTCCTCATTTGGTAATATTTTTCCTTGTAATTATATTTGACAGAATTGAAACTGCTGCGTCTGTGTAGATGAGAAGTGTAATGGAATATTTTGATGTTCCATAGTTGTACTATCAGATGTTTATAAGTTGTGTTGATGTTTTGAAAATGCACCATATATGCTACACTTCCCCCACAGACAGGACATAGCACAGACTTGTTTATCCTATCAATACAGTTGCGTAAGACAGAAGGCCTGGGCGACCACCCTCCTTTGAAAGTGCTAATCAACTAGTTTATCCTATCAATGCAGTTGTGTAAGACAAAAGGCCTGGAAGATCACCCTCCTTTGAAAGTGCTAATCAACTGTTGTCAACTGTATTCTATCAATGCCATTGTGTAGACATAAGGTCTGGAAACTCCTCACCCCCCCCCCCCCCCTTTCTCCCCTTTGGCTGACAAGAATGTGGGGAGGGGGAGGGGTTCTTAGAGGATAAATGCTTGGCCCACCTGGGCCGCTGGGCGGACCCTACAGACTAAAATTGTGTCTGCGAGGCGAGGCCATACAAATCTGCTTATGTGTATCTTGTCTGTCTTCATGTGATATCATTGCAATACCCTGTTTCTTGTTAAAGGTTCAATAAATTTGTATTTAACAGACTTAACAAACTTTGTGTCCTTACAACGTCCGAAACCAAAAAGTTTCCTTCACAGTTGGGGGCTCGAGTCCGGGAATCCACGTTCGGTCGCTTCAGCTGCCGACGGCGGGTTTTGAATCTGAGGTGAGCAAGGATTCTTTTTCGGATTGACGACGTTGTTAGGTCACAAAGGATAAAGCTTGTTTAGAGGTTATTACCAAAAATTAGTGATTTAACATTCCTAATAAGCGTGGGCGCTGTTAGAAGGTTTGAACCACGTCTTGCCTGGGTGCAGACGTTCTATTAAGTGTGGGCTTATGAAATTATTAATGAAATTATTAATGTTCCTAATATGCGTGGGCGCTGTTAGAAGGTCTTGCGTGGGTGCAGACGTTCCTATTGTGCGTGGGCGCCAGTAGAGGAGTTATACCGGTTAATATTCCTAATATGCGTGGGCGCTATTAGAGGGTCAGAGTGCAAAGGCTTCTGCAAGGTTGCAAAAAAAAAAGTTTCAGAATGAGAGCGGACCTGAAATAACTCGAGTGTAAATATTTTATAAATACTTCTGTTGCACGAACTAAACATGGGTTGTGGTCCGAGCAAGGATTCTGATGGTCTGGGTACGCATTCAAGTCCTAATATAAATTACATGAAACTAAATTATGGTCGCAATTGTCTTTTACAACTAAATGTGTGGGTTAGAGATTGTGGGTTTCCAGAAGAAGGATCTTTCTCTAATAGACAACTTAACAAATTAAAAGCAAATCTTACTCTTAAAGAGGAGGAAACTAAAAACTGTGTTTTGAAACGGAACAGATTTAAACCAGATTGGAGAGCATTTGCAGATTGGAAAGAGGAGTCTGTTTTGCGGGAAAAAGCAACGAGGGGGGGGATTTTTTCACCTGTGTCTCAGTGTCTGAAGGTTCGTGATTCAGACCTCCTCCTGGCTCCGCCTGCCCCCGCACCAGCCGCCGAAACGACTCCAGCACCGCCTCAACCTCCGCAACAAACTCCCGTTGCTGAGGGCCAAGATCTCCTGGGTGACCTGTCACAGCTCGCCCAGCCGAAAGGTGTCCAGCCGAAAGGTGTCCAACCTCCGCAGACTACGCCTCACAACACGGGCACCATGGGCCAGCAGCCAACAGCGCAGAACGCGCCACCCCCAATGCCTGATAATCCACCTGGATATGTTGGACTGTATCCACCGGTTCCTGTGCACTACGAGCAGGATTTCGAACGTCAGGGTGGACAGTCTCCGTACCATACCAGGTCTGGTCACGAATATCAACGTGCGTTTGAAAAGAGCATGGCTCCACCGACACTGTGCATGGCCATGGTAGAGGTGCCGGGCGCTGGGGGAGATACTGTTCTAGTTCAGAGACCGTGGACTTTATCAGATATTAAGGAAGCGATGGTTCATTTGCCGATGCCAGGAGAGGTGGGGGGAAACAGGATGGCGACGGACTTGATAACTTTCTGCAAAGACTTTAGACCGACCACTCACGAGCTAAGACGCCTACTGATGACAAGAATTGGCCCACGATTTTCTAGAATAAGTACGACATGGCCAGATACAGATTTAAGACTCCAGAATCCAGATTGGAACCATCCCGCCAACGGCGCATATGTTCTGGCTATGGTGGGAATATGTGATCAAATTCGCGCTGCTTTCCCTTTAAACTTGGACATGACGAAAATCAACGGTTGCAAACAAAAGGATGGGGAACTCTGTCAGGAATATTTGACTAGATTAACCACATTGCACAATGCTCATTCAGGAATAGAGGTGCCAACAAACATCAATGTTCCCGAGGTCACCGTGTGGGAAGCACATTTGAGAAACTGTTTCCTAAATGGAATGAACACTGATATTTCAGAAAAAGTTAAGGACATGTGTGTAACATGGGACATTGCTAAACTTGAAGTCATCGTAGCTCATGCAAATCACGCGGAAAAACGCCTGAGAGAGGCGAAGAGGAAAGCAACGGAGACGCGAGAAGAAGAGGTTCAGCTGGCCACAATCACAATGTACCAAACTCAGACTAGGGATTCCCACAGAGGAGGAGACTTCCACAGAAATAGGGACTTCCAAAGAGGGAGAGACTCTTACAGACACAGGGCCCAGACAAGGGACTCCCATAGAGAGAGATACGTCCACGACAACAGGGACTCCTACGGGGAGAGACATTTCCACGGAGACCCTTACGGCGATGGATGGGACGGAGGCGGGCCATAATGGGGAGGCTGACTCACGGACCAGGACCTGCTACTCATCAAATGGGTGATGTATTTACCGCCACCATATTCTTTATTTTTGAACGTATGTCAGACCAACTTGTTATAGTGAGTAGATTCGGTCCTTCTTGCTAAGTTAAAATAGCTTTTAGTTTAACTGAGAGATGTGTGTATTTTGACTAATCATTGGTTTGCTAAAAAGTTTGTTGTAAAGCCAAGCCAAATGGTAAATGTAGTTACCGACCAGAACTAATATGAGTTTGAAAGCGACATATCTGATGTATACTTCTAGTTGATGTTTAAGAGTTGAATTTCATTTTTAACCGCTTTTTATTTAGCTGTTATTTTAGCAGATATATGTGTATTGTGATGAATTCTTAGCTTGGTGGTCAATTTTAAAAATCCTAACCAAATTGACAACATGCGGGTCGCCAAACCAGAACTGAGATGGATTTGTGAACGATATATCTGTGATGTTTTATTTCCAGTTTACATTTTGTTTTTAGCATTAACAAGTTAGATTGATTCACTGTGCAACTTTGTAGCCTGCTTTCTGAGATTCACAGGACAGAGACGTGAGACAGAGATCACAGAGCCATGACGCCTAACCTGGAACTGGATATTAAGTTTAATTTGTTGTTGTATTCCTTGTTTACGTTCTTTAACCACTCATCTTATTACCACAGCGATCTCTCCCATGGAAGACAAAGTTGCTCAGCTTTTTCCACTTTTACAGCACGAAGATGCTCCAGACAGTAATGATGACATGTTTAATGCTGATCTCTTACAACTTTCATATAACTCATGACTTGCTAGCGCCTGTATGTGTTTTAAAGATTGTCTTACAGGATCATGGAGGACATGCTTTGAAGCAGAGGTCCATACAACAGCCTTCCACTAGAACATTCATTGATGCATTATGACTGTAATTTTTTCCTATGGTTTTTGTTTAATGAAATTACCTTTAGTAATGTAGTGTGACTGTAATATTTCTATGGTGTTGGTTAAAAAAAAAAAAAAATGACCGATTGTAATGGAATATTTTGATGTTCCATAGTTGTACTATCAGATGTTTATAAGTTGTGTTGATGTTTTGAAAATGCACCATATATGCTACACTTCCCCCACAGACAGGACATAGCACAGACTTGTTTATCCTATCAATACAGTTGCGTAAGACAGAAGGCCTGGGCGACCACCCTCCTTTGAAAGTGCTAATCAACTAGTTTATCCTATCAATGCAGTTGTGTAAGACAAAAGGCCTGGAAGATCACCCTCCTTTGAAAGTGCTAATCAACTGTTGTCAACTGTATTCTATCAATGCCATTGTGTAGACATAAGGTCTGGAAACTCCTCACCCCCCCCCCCCCCTTTCTCCCCTTTGGCTGACAAGAATGTGGGGAGGGGGAGGGGTTCTTAGAGGATAAATGCTTGGCCCACCTGGGCCGCTGGGCGGACCCTACAGACTAAAATTGTGTCTGCGAGGCGAGGCCATACAAATCTGCTTATGTGTATCTTGTCTGTCTTCATGTGATATCATTGCAATACCCTGTTTCTTGTTAAAGGTTCAATAAATTTGTATTTAACAGACTTAACAAACTTTGTGTCCTTACAACGTCCGAAACCAAAAAGTTTCCTTCACAGAAGCAAAGAGTATTTGTTGTGCACCAGCTACATTATGGTCAAGCCTGCGCTCTTAAAATACCATTTGAATAACGAGCCACTGACTTTTAACCTCCTTTTCCTGGATGGTGGAGGAACAGTTTTCCCCAAACCTCCCCCTGGAGCGCAAGTTCATTCCCTAATTTACTGACGTGTGTCTGTGGAAGGGAAAATCCACTTTGCATCTGGTGCAAAATAGGAATGATACATGTGTTGGTGTACAGAGTCTATTGTGCTGGGTGCAAGACAGGACCCCCAGTCTAACATAGACTCACAACATCTGGTCATGCTAAACAACTGATAAATAAATACAAACAATGAACTCCCTCTTCTCTACAATGGATTGTAAACTCCAACAGGTCTCAACAGCTGCTTCATTAGAAATTTACTGTAAGTGTCCAACTGACCCTTTAAAGAACTTTCCCTTAGGTCATAAATCTAGACTGTATCCAGAATCTTAGATAGAAGGCTGTATAAGATGCTCCATCCATCCCCCAGGGTCTACTGTCCTACAAGGGTGTTCAGCACCTTAGGTCAAACATTCCCCTTTATCCTGCCCATGTTGCCCTAACTTATTTCTTCAAAGTCTCAGGATGTTCCTTAAGGATGGACACAAAAACCAGAAGACAATGTCAAATAACTTTCAAATCCACAGGAAGTCTATCACTCTCTCTTTCTGGAACTAAAAACCCAGAGTTTCCCTCATCTCCGGGTTAAAAAACTCAGATTTCACTAAACCTGCTTTCTGGAATAGAAATCACAGTTGCACCATATTGTAGACTGTAGTTTACATGCCTCTATTAATTGAAACATCATGAAATGCAAGGCCCAAAAATACAATGTGTTTTCAGTGTTAAGCAGCATTCTATCAGAATCAGAATCAGAATCAGAATGGGGGTTTATTCGCTATGCAAGATAAACAAACATAGAATTTACTTTGGCAGGAGTGAGCAAACATAGAACATAAATGTGGCCTACTAATAAAATGAAAATGAATACCATGTAAGATACACTGCAGATATGATACATATAGACAAGGAATACAAATGTTACAAATAATACAATAATAATACAAATAATACTATAAAAACAAACATGTCCTTACTTGAGTTTCTCCAGTGTGCAGTGTGGATCCTCCAGTCCAGCAGAGAGCAGCTTCAATCCTTTTTCTCCTGGATGATTGTAGCTCAGGTCCAGTTCCCTCAGGTGGAAGGGGTTGGACTTCAGAGCTGAGGCCAGAGAAGCACAGCCTTCCTCTGTGACAAGACAGCCTGACAGCCTGGAGAAAGAGGATCAATATTGGGACATAATCCATCTGGGCCTCCATAGCTGCACTATGGACACTATAGCTGCTGTCATAGCTGCACCTCCCCCTCATTAGACAGAGAGACCCTTTCCCGCAGTTCTGGAAGCTTGTGTGGTGGTAACACCTTGGTGGTCGTACTTCTATGGAACCTCTTTACTAGTGGACTGTTCCATAAAGCACACAAAAAACTAGGATTAAAGTCCCAAACCTGATTTGAATGAACAATTCAGTCTGGGTCATAGTGGTTCCATAAAGGCCAATTCCAGATAACGTAATCTGACTAATTCAAACCAGGTTCAAGTAGTCAAGATCAATGTGGGTGCACCTTATTCATAAGCAGTCAGAGGAAGAACATGGATCATATGATCCTACAGAAAGCAATGTTCACAGCCACTCTCTAAGTTCTCTCTAAACCCAGTACTAGGACAGCTCAATGGAGCAGAAATCATTGCCACCGCTGCTTCAGAATTCTCTGTAATATCACAATATGGCAAAATAGGTGTAAGAGCCCTTGGAGTTGAATTGGGGAGTTGGTGGGGTTCCATCTTATGTGGGTGTGGTTTGTGGTGATGGTGATTGGGATTGGGCACAGGTGACTGTATATTGGGTGGGGTTGGAACCTTTATAAGGGCACAGGTTCCACTGTGTAAGAGGCTAGGGCAGTGGTTCTCAACCCTGGTCCTCAGGGCCCACTGTCCTGCATGTTTTAGATGTTTCCCTGCTCCAACACATCTGATTCGAATGATTAGGTCCTTATAAAGCTCAGCAGAAGCCTGATAATGACCCTTTATTTGAATCAGGTGTGTGGGAAGGGGGAAACATCTAAAACATGCAGGACAGTGGGCCCTGAGGACCAGGGTTGAGAATCACTGGGCTAGGGTGACGGGAGTTCACATGGTTGTTACTGCTGTTATTTACAGGCCTTTATTGCTCAGCCGCATCCATCCTGCTACAGAATGAAGTATGTGAGCCATATTCAATAAACAGGAACACCTCAAATGAAGGGTGCAGACTGGACATTGGTCTGTCAAGCCTGTTATAACTGGATCCCTGCACCCAGAAGAGACTAACCACTGGATGATTTGATAGTCTCTACAGTAGGACTGTGCAGAAGTGTTGGCTCATCAAACACACAAACAAACGGTGTTGTTTTGCTCCCTGTGCTTGGAGGATGAGTAAGTGAACAGTGAGAGGACGTCAACACTCACCAAGTCATGACAAGATCCTAACCAACAGTGACAGACCAGCGGAGCACTTTGTCCTCTCCGCTCAGCCTGGCAGAGCAGCACTAGACTGGAGGCTCCTCCAGACAGCTAGTCTAGAGACAACTCCACTGAAGTTACCTGGATGAAACACACTAAACCACTGAAGCTTTGGCTTCATTCACCATGGAACTTTCAGACCAGTTGATTAGATTAGATTAGATAAACCTTTATTTGTCCTCCAGGGGGTGGAAATTGCAGTTTACAACAGCAGCAGGGTAAAGTATAGGACACAGAATTGCAGGGTAATATACAATAATGACAATAACATAACAATAGCAATAGCAATAGGCGGAGACATATAGACAGTTATTGCACTTTAGGAGAATTACAGAGTTACAGTATTATAAAAAATAAGTAAGTTAATTAGACATATAGACAGTTATGGAGAATTACTGGTACGGTCCTGGGTTTCCAGATAATCCGTTCCATATTTTTGTTCTTTTACTGTATGTTTCTGTTGTCTCAATAGGTTTACCCGGGCAGTGACTGGAGGGAGCACCCGACACAGCTGCAGCCAATGTCAATCACCTCCCCTTAAAAGAGTGATCACGGCTTCCCTCCAGTGCAGGAGTTTTTCAGATGCCACACACCTCTTGTTTGTTGTGTTCCTGGCTTGACCCTTTCAGCCATCCTTGGTTTTAGTTTTTCCTCGTTGTTTCTGGAGTTACCAGTGTCCTTAATTTGCCTGCCTGTGTTCCTGGATCTACTTACACTTACAATTAAAGACGTTTTGGAAACTTACTAAAAAGACTCAGTCTTTGCTCTGGGGTCCTGCCCCCTGCTGGACACTATCCTCACAGAATACTCCAGCCACAAAATGGACCCCGCAGAGACTGCTCGACGCGCTGACACACCAAGGACAGATGGTAGGACAGCGTTCTGATGCAGCATTACGTTCCCTTTCGGATCGCCTACAGTCACTCTCCTTGGGAATGTCCCAGTTCAGCGATCGACTAGAAGCCATTTTCACCCAGCTGGCTTCTTCAACAGTTCCAGCAACACCTCCTTCACCGCCCACTCCAGCTGAGGCTAACCCGGTAACGATGCTCCTTCCTCGAGAATCATTCATCCCCACCCCTACCAGATATGATGGCCAGTTAGGCGCGTGCAGGCAATTCCTCCACCAGTGTTCACTGGTTTTTAGTCAACAGGCAACTACCTACGCTACAGATGCTGCCAAGGTAGCCTACATTATGAGCCTAATGACAGGTCAGGCAGGAACATGGGCCATGTCTGTCTCCACTCAGCGTCCTGAGTTACGTACTGACTATAATTCGTTCACTAGTGAAATGAGCTTGGTATTCGACCACCCAGTCAGGGGAGGGGAGGCTGAGGAGCAACTCGGAGCATTCTGGCGGTGGAATGTGGGTGGGATGATGGCTCCCTCCATGCAATCTTCCGTAGAAGCCTGTACAATGACTTGAGAGATGGGCTAGCACTAAGAGATGACTCCACCACCCTGGAGGAACTAATCCGACTAGCCATCAATTTAGATAACCGGCTTAGGGAAAGACGCAGGGAGGTGGGTAGTAAAACCCGACTGACAGGCCACGACACCGCCTCTGACTGCCGACCTGTAAAGGGCCAACTGACCACTGCCTTCCTCCAACCACATCGCCTGATGCAACTAGCAGCATCAGAACAACAGGAGGAATGTATGCAGCTGGGACACACCCGCCTGACCCCAGCGGAGCGGCAGCGACGGATCAAACTAGGTCTCCGCATTTACTGCGGCAACAAGGGGCACATCCTAGCTCAGCGCCCGGAACTCCAGCCTTGCTGCGTGTCCCCATTGCACCAGATACTCCCAGGTTCCCGGCCCACGTCTTCCTCTTCCAGATCTGACTCATGCACATCCCTTAAAGGTATGCTGGTCCAGCATCATCACGCTATCCCTGTTCGGGTACTGGTGGACAGTGGGGCGGATGAAAGCCTAATTGACGCCGGTCTGGTTCAGGAATATGACTTACCCTTGCGGGAACTGGATGCACTAAAAGAGGTGCTAGCTATAGATGGTCAGAGACTGACAACAATCACCCATTTTCTCCAAACTAGACCTACGTAATGCATATCACCTTGTAAGAATTCGGGAAGGGGACGAGTGGAAGACAGCCTTCAACACACCTTTAGGACACTTTGAATATCTGGTCATGCCTTTTGGTCTCACTAACGCCCCGGCTGTTTTCCAGGCATTAGTTAATGACGTTTTGAGAGACTTTTTGAATAGATTTGTTTTTGTTTACTTGGATGACGTGTTGGTGTTCTCCCGCACCCTCGAGGAACACGTCAAACACGTCCGGGAGGTGCTCCAGCGTTTGTTGGAGAATAGCTTGTTCATCAAGGCTGAGAAGTGTGAGTTCCATGTCACTAGAACAACGTTTCTGGGATAGGTAAATGAGAAAGGACAGCTTCGCCCTGATCCAGTGAAGGTTGAGGCAGTGGCTGATTGGCCGGTCCCCGAATCACGCAAACAGCTACAACGCTTCCTGGGCTTTGCTAACTGTTATTGTCGTTTTATCAGGGACTATAGTAAACTAGTTGCCCCCCTTACTCGCCTAATGTCAATCAAGGTCTCTTTTGCATGGGACCCAGACGCACAGTTGGCTTTTCACCGTTTAAAGAATATGTTCACTAACGCTTCTGTGCTTGTCCACCCAGATCCTGAGAGACAATTCACGGTGGAGGTCGATGCCTCAGATTCAGGAGTGGGTGCCGTCCTCTCTCAGCGCCTCCCTGCGGACAACAAGCTGCACCCCTGCGCCTTTTTCTCTCGCCGACTCTCCCCAGCTGAATGGAATTATGACGTGGGCAACCGCGAACTGCTGGCGGTTGTCCTGGCCCTCCAGGAATGGCGGCACTGGTTGGAGGGTTCGTCTCATCCCTTCATCGTCTGGACAGACCATAAGAACCTTTCCTACCTAAGGTCTGCTCGTTGGCTTAACTCTCGCCAGGCTCGGTGGGCGTTGTTCCTGGGACGGTTTAATTTCACGCTCACTTACCGGCCTGGGCAGAAGACTCAGAAGCCGGATGCTATTTCTCGGCAGTTCACCCCACCTGGGGAGGAGGAGACCTCCACGGACTCCATTCTGCCTTCCTCATGTGATGTTGGTGCCATCGGTGGCAGGTGGAACAGGAGGTTCGAGATGCTCTCCAACAACATCCTGCTCCAGACAACTGCCCTCCTGGACTCCTGTTTGTTCCCCCACCAGCAAGACCCTCAGTTCTTCAGTGGGGACATTCGTCCAAAATCGCCTGCCACCCTGGGGTACGCCGCTCCACCTTCCTGATTGGACAACGCTTCTGGTGGCCCTCCATGTCTGCAGATATCCGAGAGTTTGTTGCTGCCTGTTCCGTCTGCGCCCGCAACAAATCCTCGCATCGTCCCCCAGCCGGGCTCCTGCACCCTCTGCTTATCCCTGCCTCTTGCAGGCTCACCTCCGGATACCATCCCCAGTCCAATGGGCAGGCAGAACGGGCTAATCAGGACATGGAGGCATCGCTCGCCTCCCGGCTTCCTGGTCCGCTCACCTGCCATGGGTGGAGTATGCTCACAACACCTTGGTCAGCTCTGCCACAGGATTGTCCATCTTCATGGTCACTCACGGTTTCCAACCCCCGTTGTTTCCCGACCAGGAAGTTGACGTTGCCGTCCCATCCGTCCAGGCCCAGTTCTGCCGAGCCTGACGAGTGTGGCGGGAGGCCCGGGCAGCTCTGGACCGCACCGCTTCGAGGAATCGTCGCATGGCTGACAGACACCACATTCCTGCTCCGGAGGGTGGGACAGCAGGTCTGGATGTCGGCTCGATCTGCCCCTCCAGGTTGACTCTAGGAAACTCGCACTACGTTACATTGGCCCCTACCCCATTGAACGGGTTATTAATTCCTGTGCAGTCCGCTTGACGCTTCCAGCAGCCCTCAGGGTCCACCCGGTCTTCCTTAAGCCTGTGGTGGAGAGCCCCCTTCATCCTCCGGCTGACCCTCCTCCGCCCCCCCCGCATCATTGATGGCCATCCGGCCTTTACTGTCTGGGAGATCCTGAATGTCCACCGGCAGGCCGGGGCTACGAACACCTTGTGGACTGGGAGGGGTACGGTCCTGAGGAGCGCTCCTGGGTTTCCAGATCCCTGTTACTGTTGCTTTCTGACTTCTATCGGCGGTATCCGGGGAAGCCGGGTGGGCCGCCAGGTGGCGTCCGTTGAGGGGGGGGGGGGTACTGTTAGGGTCCTGGGTTTCCAGATAATCCGTTCCATGTTTTTGTTCTTTTACTGTACGTTTCTGTTGTTAATAGGTTTACCCGGGCAGTGACTGGAGGGAGCACCCGACACAGCTGCAGCCAATTTCACCTCCCCTTAAAAGAGTGATCATGGCTTCACTCCAGTACCAGAGTTTTTCAGATGCCACATGCCTCTTTGACCCTTTCAGCCATCCTTTGTTTTAGTTTTTCCTCGTTGTTTCTGGAGTTACCAGTGTCCTTAGTTTGCCTGCCTGTGTTCCTGGATCTACTTGCACTTGCAATTAAATACGTTTTGGAAACTTACTAAAAAGACTCAGGGCCTCATGTACAAAGACTTGCGTGGATTTCCTACTGAAACTTGGCGTACGCCAAAACCCAGAAACTGTCGTACGCACAAATAAATTCAGAAGTATCAAAGAGTGCGTAGGCATGAATCCAAGCACGTTTCTTTTATACATCACAATCAACGTAGAATTGAGCGCACATGCAGAGGTGCCGAACTCCTCCCTGTCCACGCCTCCATTTAAATATTCGAATCAATGTAAATAGGCCCTGGACCTGAGATTTCCACCCCCTGGAGGAGAAATAAAGGTTCATCTAATTTCCCTCTTGGTCCGATCAGATCAATCAAAGTGAGTAGAGGGAAGGAACGAGTCAATCAGAGGCTTGATAGAAAGCTTTGCAGCTCTAATTTCAATAAAATAAAATGAACATTTGAATGCGCACCTGCCCAAATGTGCATTTCGCAGGTTTACATTGACAATTAAATGAATAAACTATTTACGCACCCATAGCCACCCATCGCGCACCGATGAGTTATTTAGTGATTATTGTTAAACAGTCTGACAGCAGCTGGAAGGACCTGCAGAATCTCTCCTTCACACACCGAGAGTGAATCAGCCTATTGCTGAAGCTGCTCTCCAAAGCAGACAGTGAGTCCTGCAGGGGGTGTGACTCGTGGTCCAGCATAGTTGTCAGCTTTGCCAGGACTCGTCTGTCACCCACCTCCTGCACTGTGTCCAGAGGGCAGCCCAGGACTGAGCTGGACTTCTTGATGACCTTGTCCAGCTTCTTCCTTTCCCTCTCAGTGATGCCGCTGGTCCAGCAGACTACACCGTACATGATGGCTGAGGCCACCACTGAGTCATAGAAAGACTTTAGGGGTGCCCCCTGCACTCCGAAATACCTCAGTCTCCTCAGGAAGTAGAGCCTAGCTGGAGAACTTGTTCCACTGAGTTGGATTCATATTGAAGAACACAGTATCCCACCTCAGTGTGGAAAATGTCCTGGTTTATACACTGCTCATTTCCTGAGGTAATCCTGAGCTAAACTGCTTCTAAATCACTGTAAAAAGCCTAAATTAACGTATAAATTACCTCATTCACCAATATGTTCTTAAGTTATTTCTTCCATTTGTTCTTCAGAAAGTTCTAGAGAAAAGTTGCGTGTGATTCCTCACGTGTTCCTAAACAGTGGAATTGTTCTCACGTGCAGGAATGATGAATCCCAGTATGTCGTCAGTTGAAAGCTCGTGCCTCGTTGCTCCTATTCAGCATAGGTTACTGGCCTGTTAATTCCCATAGAAGAGCACGAGATGGCAGGGCCGTGTGCACACTCAGAGAAATGTCCAAAAGACGCGGAAAAGACGGTGGAGACTCGACTTTTATTGTTATTTTATTTCAGGTCCGGGTGATAAAGAACTGACAGCGGCTCATTGGTTAATTTCCTTAATTGGCACTTAATCAGTAAAAAAAAATTAAGCTGCATTTCTAACTGGCAGAGGAAGTTTGTTAAAGTATCAGACTTGCGCATAATTAACTCACGTGGAGAATAATAAGCGGAGCGAAGTTCCCAGTTAGTTTTCCTTTATTAACTTGAGCATGACCGCTAGCCAGGATATGCTTCCTTGAACTGAACCAGGATGCTGATTACATCACACAGTATATCACCTGAAAGTGACTGATTGACTGAACCATATATACACACATTCCTTATCAAAATAAGAGCGTTACAGGCTCATATTTAACAAAGTATTATTAACTATTTATTTTTAAGGTAATAATGTAAGTTTTCCTTTTAAATGTTGTTTTTCTATGATATTGTATAACACTATTGAGTATAACACGGAACTTATTTACTGTAAATACACATCTGAGGGTACTTTGATGCACTCTACTCTACTTATTCAACATTCTCTTGTTCCCTGCCCTTATCTTCTCTTTCTCAGTCCTCATCTTCCTCCCTGTCTGTGTAACTGATCTATCCTGAATTATGAAGATCAATTTTAAGTGTCCCACATGTATTCACCCAGTTTCAACATCTTATATTCTTATTCAAAATAATAATAATGTTGTAACAGTCGTGTCTGCATTCGGTTCTCTATGCTTTAATGTTGCATTACATGAGTGTTAGAATCATTTTCAGTAATCTCATATTTGCTGTTACAACTTTCATCGAATTGATACAATTGTAGCTTGTGTATGTGCTTTTGGAGTTTGTCTTGCAGAGAGTATGTGCTTTGAAGGGAAGACGTGCTTTGAAGTGGAGATAACTATTTGGGTTGATTATCTGCAAGAAGGGGGTTGTGTCCTGACACCCAAACTCAATCAAGCCATAAGGCTTCGACAAGCACATTCTTAGATTGCATTTATGTTGATTGATGGACTTGGGAAGTGTTGTCCACACTATACCTGATGCTGAACTGTGAACTATGTAAATGAACTGTGAGCTTTTCTAATAAAAAGAGGAGCCTCAGAGATGGACATTGGTAGAGCAGGCAGAGCAGGGGAGATGCCAAGAAGGGTGTCTCTGTCTGTCTGTTCTTTCCAGGGGAGAGCAGGCAGAGCAGGGGAGATGCCAAGAAGGGTGTCTCTGTCTGTCTGTTCTTTCCAGGGGAGAGCAGACAGAGCAGGGGAGATGCCAAGAAGGGTGTCTCTGTCTGACTGTTCTCTCCAGGGGAGAGCAGGAGGGGAGATCCCAAGAAGGGCGTCTCTGTCTGTTCTTTCCAGGGGAGAGCAGACAGAGCAGGGGAGATGTCAAGAAGGGTGTCTCTGTCTGTCTGTTCTTTCCAAGGGAGAGCAGGCAGAGCAAGGGAGATGCCAAGAAGGGTGTCTCTGTCTGTCTGTTCTTTCCATGGGAGAGCAGGGGGGAGGCCAAGGAGGGTTTTCCCTGTGTCTGTTCTCTCCATGTTTGTCTCTGTGTCAAATTATAACCATTGTATCCTTGCCTCATTGTTTCATTGTCTACATTATCATTGTCTCATTGATTGTTTGAAGCATTATTATTGTTTCATTGCTGGCATCATTAGTATTGTTTATATTGCTTATATGTGTTTTGTCTTTCTCCTTCGTGATCTAGATTTAGACCTGAACCCAACAATGAGGCAGGGCCAACCTCAAGAAATTCAATGACCAATGTTACCTTTTGTGATTTTGGAAAAATGATACATTCTGTGATCACTTGGTCTGGAGCATTTGGTTGACTATCCCTGCATCTCAGATGGAATACTACCATCCTATGTAGTAAAATGAGTCAGAATAAATGTGAATAGCCAGTTCCATACACACAGTATATACCGTACTATGATACAACAAGCACACTTTTCTTGCTGTTCCTTATTTAAAACCTTCATGCATTGGAAGAGGCTCAACCACAGGGACAACAGCCTCCAGATGCTGAACTCACTGCCCAGGTAAATGTACAAGTATGATGAGTAGTCAATCTTAACCCTTGTGTTGTCTTCAGGGTCAAACAGGACTACTATTATATTTAACAGCACAGAAAACCCTCAAATAGACATTTCTTCAAATATTTTACTTTTCCTTGTGACCTTATCATTCATCACTAGTTTTTGTCTCCCTTTGAACATGATTACATACCTCAGTGTGTCCAGTTTGCAGAGTGGATTCCCCAGTCCAGCAGAGAGCAGCTTCATACCAGCATCCTTCAGATCATTGTTAGTTAGATCCAGTTGTCTCAGGAAGGAGGTTGACTTTAACACTGAGCCCAAAGAAGCACAGCCTTCGTCTGTGATGTGACAGTATGACAGCCTGGAGAAGGTTTTTATTATATGGATTACAAACACTACTATCTTCTAGAGGTGGAAATAAAGACTATCAGAAAATCCCTCACTCAACTCTCACCATGCAGATATTGTTTTAATATATTTTTACTGATGTCTCCCTTTGAACATGATTACATACCTCAGTGTGTCCAGTTTGCAGAGTGGATTCCCCAGTCCAGCAGAGAGCAGCTTCATACCAGCATCCTTCAGATCATTGTTACTTAGATCCAGTTGTCTCAGGAAGGAGGTTGACTTTAACACTGAGCCCAGAGAAGCACAGCCTTCCTCTGTGATGTGACAGTATGACAGCCTGGAGAAGGTTTTTATTATATGGATTACAAACACTACTATCTTCTAGAGGTGGAAATAAAGACTATCAGAAAATCCCTCACTCAACTCTCACCATGCAGATATTGTTTTAATATATTTTTACTGATGTCTCCCTTTGAACATGATTACATACCTCAGTGTGTCCAGTTTGCAGAGTGGATTCCCCAGTCCAGCAGAGAGCAGCTTCATACCAGCATCCTTCAGATCATTGTTACTTAGATCCAGTTGTCTCAGGAAGGAGGTTGACTTTAACACTGAGCCCAGAGAAGCACAGCCTTCCTCTGTGATGTGACAGTCTGACAGCCTGGAGAAGGTTTTCATTCAGAATCATTACAGACTATCAGTCTGATTATTTTCCTCTTAAACTTCCAGATGGTATAATCAGTCAGATGACTTTCTGTCTTGGTTAGTTAACTTCCATCCATCTCAAATTGAATCCCACCATCTTAAGAGTATGTCAGAAATGGTACATCCAGTTACATCATAGCACAATCTAAATCCAACAGTAGGTCTGTCAGTATACCACACAGCACACTGTTCTGGATATTTCTCACAACCCTTGATGCAGGGATAGTGTTGTTGACCTTAGGGACAGATGCAAAACACAATGCCATGTCAATCTACAAATAATAGAATGAAGAAGTATGTTTGAAATAGATTCCTGTCCCCCCCTGATCTGTTTCACCTGTCTCATGTTTGTCTCCACCCCCTCCAGGTGTCTCCCATCTTCCTTCCTACCCTCACTTCTACCTGTGTTTTCTGTTTGCGGTCTTCTTGTTCCTGGTTCAGTACCTGGTTCAAATCCTGGCCATGCAACATTATGTTGTGTCCTTGGGCAAAGCACTTCACTTGCCTCAGGGGGAACGTCCCTGTACTTGCTGTAAGTATCTCTGGATAAGAGCGTCTGCTAAATGACTACATGAACACCGCTGACACACTGTTGTACCATGGTAACCATCACGGTAACAAAGTCTTACTGTAAGTTGCTTTCCTTTGGATAAAAGCATCTGCTAAAATGAATAATGTGCAATATCAAATGCAGTCTTGTCTTTATTATTACATTTTCTTTTGTATTTTGTGCTTTGTATATTTTGAGTGCTCAACTGTACTTTGCTGTTGCAAACTGCAATTTTCCCACTGTGGGTCAAATAAAGGATCATCTTATCTCATGGTCCTAACCATCCTACCTGAATGACTTGTTGTTTACGACCCTTGACTTCCCTGACTATTCTTTGGCCGGATCTTTTTTACCTTTATTAGACCACAAATTTACAACCAGGGTGTTGTTCAGTGTGTGGTGTGAGATTGTAATTATAGATGTTTCATGTTGAAACTTTAACATTTGGTTTAGTTAATTTAGTCGTTTTCCATTTTTAACAACCACATTGGAAAGAGAAGGCGCACAAGCTCATGACAACAGACAACAAACATAAAACCCAGTAAAAGGCTTTACTACAGACCTCAGTATCTCCAGTTTGCAGAGTGGAATCCCCAGTCCAGCAGAGAGCAGCTTCATGCCTGAATCCCCCAGGTTGTTGTTCCTCAAGTCCAGCTCTGTAAGATCTGAGGAGGAGAGAGCTGAGGCCAGCGCTTCACAGCACCGTTCTGAGAGGTTACAGTCATTCAGCCTACATGACATAAGGAGAACATGATACATCATCAGAGTCATGTTTATCATACAATCATGAAATATAATATCTAACCCTCATACATACAGAGCAGTTTTGGAGTCTTTGATCACTGGCAGCAGCCTCAGAAGTCCTTCCTCTGATCTGGAGTATATCTTCAGGTCAAACACGTCCATCTTCTCTTCTGAAGTCAGCAACACGAAGAACAGAGCTGACCTCTGTGTAGATGAGAGCTCCTCACTGGAGAGACTTCCTGAGTTCAGGTAGTGTTGGATCTCCTCCACCAGAGAATGGTCATTCAGTTCATTCAGACAGTGGAACAGATTCATGCATCTCTCTGCTGAAGGATTCTCTCTGATCTTCTTCTTGATGTAACTGATTGTTTCCTCATGGCTCTGTGTGTTGCTTCTTGTCTGATTCAGTAGGCCTCGTAAGTGAGTCTGATTGGACTCCAGTAAGAGGCCCAGGAGGAAGCGGAGGAAAAGGTCCAGGTGTCCATTCTCACTCTGCAAGGCCTTGTCCACAGCACTCTGGTAGAGGTCGACGTCAGATGTGTCTGAGGTGGACTGAGACATCAGATTCTGCTTGTTGTTGATGAATGAGACAAACACAAACACAGCAGCCAGAAACTCCTGAAAGCTCAGATGGACAAAGCAGAACACCTTCTCCTGGAAGACTTCATCAACCTGTCTGAAGATCTGTGTGAACACTCCTGAGTACACTGAGGCATCACGGACATCAATGCCACACTCTGCCAGGTCTTTCTCATAGAAAATCAGGTTGCCTTTGTCCAACTGGTGGAAGGCCAGTTTTCCAAGTGACAGAATACTCTGAATGGTGTCTTCATCCCAGTGTGGATCTGTCTCAGTTTTCTCATGATACTTCACCTTCTTCTGTTTGGTCTGCAACACCAGGAAGGCTGTGTACATCTCAGTCAGGGTCTTGGGCATCTTCTTGCTCTTCTCTGTTTTCAGCATGCTTTCAAGGACTGTAAAAGTAATCGAAGAGAAGACTGGTATGTGGCACATGATGTAGAGACTCCTTGAGGCCTTGATGTGTGAGATGATTCTCCTGGCCAGGATCTCATCACTGCATCTCTTCATGATGTACTCTTCCTTCTGAGCATCATTGAACCCTCGTACATCTGTCACCAGGTCAACACACTCAAAAGGGATCTGATTGGCTGCTGCAGGTCGAGTGGTTATCCAGATGAGAGCAGAGGGAAGCAGGTGTCCTCTGATCAGGTTGGTCAGCAGCACATCCACTGAGGTGGACGCTGTGACATCACACCAGCTCTTGTTCTCTTTGAAGGCTAAGGGCAGTCGACACTCATCCAGACCGTCAAAGACAAACAGAACCTTGTACTTGTTGTAGATGGACATTCCTGATTTCCTTGTTGTTGAGAAGAAGTGATGGACTAGTCCCATCAGACTGAACTCTTCTCCATCCAATAAATTCAGCTGTCGAAACGGGAGAGGAAAGATGAAGTGGATTTCCTGATTGGCTAGTCCTTCAGCCCAGTCTGTGATGAACTTCTGCACAGAGACAGTTTTTCCGATGCCAGCAGCTCCTTTTGTCAGAACAATTCTGATAGGTTTGTCTCGTCCAGCTGAGGGTTTAAAGATGTTGTTGCATTTGATGGCTGTTTCTGTTCTTGCTGATTTCCTGGATGCTGTCTCAATCTGTCTCACCTCATGTTCTTTATTGATCTCTCCACTCTCACCCTCTGTGATGTAAAGATTTGTGTAGATCTCATTGAGAAGAGTTGGATTTCCTTGTTTAGCTATGCCCTCAAACACAGTTTCAAACTTCTTCCTCAGTTCAGATTTAAGTTCCCGTTGACAAATCTCAGCAAGCTCATCTAAACAAAAAAGCAACATCTTAAGTTTGGGTTCTTGTTAAACGTAGTTTAGATTATTCATAGAGTAGGAACATGTGTCTTTTAAATTGATTTCTAAATGCATTTCATAGTTGATCATTCACCAGGGACACAATTATGAAAGTTCATAAACTTGTTATGGCATGTAGTACAACGTCATAGGAATGGTCCCACAAATTGGAACTAGTCTGAATCTCTTAACTCATATATCATCAGTGGGTCAACTAAGACTAAATATGGAGTCTCTTACTTTTCTCCAGAGTGTCAGCCAGCTCCTCCTGGTTCATGTTCCTCAGGATGTGCAGTGTGATCTTCACAGCTCCCTCTCTGGCACTGCTCTCCTGCTTCTGATATTCAGGGTCCACCACTTCCTGGTCCTCCCTCTGACTCTCTAAGTCTTCTGGGAAATCTGAACTCAGAATCCTCTTAATCCTCTTCAGCTCTTTCTTCACAAAGCTGATGACATTGTCCTCAAGCTCCTGAAACATAGAGGGAAGATATCAGATGAAACAGGAACGATCTACACAGAAGATCAACATGATTCAAATGATGATGTCCTGTTTGAACTTTAGATTAACACAAAACTCACTGTGAATATGGAGGACAAGTCCTCATGGTGACTGTGGTCTGACTCAGACTTCTGTTGATCTCTGAGGACAAGAGATGACATTACTTAACCACATGACCCACATGTACAAGGGCTGATAACCTACTAAAGACTATATCACACATAAACATGAATGGTAAACTGAACTGTATCCACTCATGTATACACACACACAGACACAAAGTATAAGAGTGATCCCATCAGTACCAGTAAATCATCTTCTATCCCACTCCAAGACACTATTCCTTTTAAACCTTCATCACAGATAGTATCACTGTCACCCCCAGGTAAACCAGTGTGTTGTGTTCCAAGCAGACACTGCAGAATGACATCAGGGTCCACCTCACACAGGGCTGCATGTTTGCTAGCAGCCTGCTTTAGACACTGCAGCACTCCTCCACCCAGGAGGTTAAGACCTTCTGGTCTCAACCAGTCTAAGTGGGCTGAGCCTCGCCCAGTCTGTGCTCCTACCAGGCCTGGTACCTGCAGGGCTGGACACTGACTCTTATGCTGACTGTGGCTGTGTTTGTGTCATGGTGTTTCTGTGTGTGTAGGGAGGTTATTGTAGTCAAACTGTCTCTCTTTTGTATACACTGCTATTGTACAAAATGTCAATCCATGTCCATGTCAAGTCTTTAAGTACATAATTTCTAATTATTACAAATTCTTATCCAGGAGGTCCCTCAAATATCTACTGAATTATAGAGCAACTCTAACAAGTTACTGGCAAGATTCACTAAAGGGCTTTAATGTAGAACGTAGAGTAATTAAGGCCAGTCTACAAAATACAATGACTGAACAAATCACAGAGACACATCTAACCAAACAAGAGGTGAACACAACAACACTAAGGACACCACTGAAAGACCGTCAACAAGACACAGGTGGAACTGATAAACCCAGAACACAGGGACACACAGGGCAGACTAAGGCTGGGAAACGGCCATGGGTGTGACAGCAGCTTAGAGTTCTGTTCCTGCTCAGACATGGAATGACCAAATGGTTCAGTCATATATACCCAGACATTTTAGACAGTAGTCATACATAACCACATTCTGACTGAGAAAGCTGCAGTGCTGTTTATATTGAGTCATAGTTTGTTATAGCTGAGTCTGTGTTATTGACAGTACATGAGTTAGTTATTCCTCTGCACAGACATGAAATCACCTAAAGGTATGATGGTATGGCTTCCAAGAGAAGACCAACACTACATGTTAACATGCGTATCATCTGCTCTGCTAAGAAGGTGATGGGCTGCAACCTGACGTCCCTCGGGGACCTGCACACCACGAGGACCTTGAGGCGAGTGAGGAAGATTGTGGCCGACTCCTCCCACCCTGGAGACTCCTCCCACCCTGGAGACTCCTCCCACCCTGGAGACTCCTCCTACCCTGGAGACTCCTCCCACCCTGGAGACTCCTCCCACCCTGGAGACTCAGTTCCAGCTGCTCACCTCTGGCAGGAGGCTGCGGTCCATCAGGACCAAAACCTCTCACCATAAGAACAGCTTCTTTCCATCCACTACTGCCTTCTTCAACACGACCAAGGACTCCCACTGACATTAACACTGACATTAACACTCTACCTTCCAACCAGTCAATCCTACTGCACTCTGCACAAGCCACTTTTATATTTTTGCACTACTGTGTACATACTTATATCTCATACCTATATATTCTTATTCATATATCACATATTCATATGGACCCTGGACTACATCACTAACAGACCCCAGTTTGTGAGAACCAGGGATGGTGTGTCTGATCTCCTGACCTGCAGTGTGGGGGTCCCTCAGGGGACGGTGCTAGCGCCCTTCCTCTTCACCCTCTACACTGCTGACTTCAGACATCACCGAGAGAGAAAGGAAGAAGCTGGATAAGGTCATCAAGAAGTCCAGCTCAGTCCTGTGTGACTCGTTGTCCAGCATAGTTGTAGCTTTGCCAGGACTCGTCTGTCACCCACCTCCTGCACTGAGTCTAGAGGGCAGCCCAGGACTGAGCTGGACTTCTTGATTACCTTGTCCAGCTTCTTCCTTTCTCTCTCGGTGATGCCGCTGCTCCAGCAGACCACACCGTACATGATGGCTGAGGCCACCACTGAGTCATAGAAAGACTTTAGGGGTGCCCCCTGTACTCCGAAAGACCTCAGTCTCCTCAGGAGGTAGAGCCGGCTCTGACCTTTCCTGTACAGTGCGTCAGTGTGGTGAGTCCAGTCCAGTTTGTGGTTCAGGTGAACACCCAGGTACTTATAGGACTCCACTCTCTCAATGTCCATTCCCTGGATGTTCACCGGTGGGGGGGAAGGTCGACGTCTGCGGAAATCCACCACCATCTCCTTGGCCTTGCCCCCGTTGATGAGGAGGTGGTTCGGCTGACACCAGTCTACGAAGTCCTGCGTCAGTTGCTTGTACTCCGTGTCATCATCGTTGCTGATCAGGCCGACGATGGCGGAGTCATCAAAAAACTTGAGCAGGACGCAGCCCTCCGAGTTGTGTCTGAAGTCAGCAGTGTAGAGGGTGAAGAGGAAGGGCGCAAGCACCGTCCCCTGTGGGGCCCCCACACTGCAGGTCAGGAGATCAGACACACTGTCCCTGGTTCTCACAAACTGGGGTCTATTTGTGAGGTAGTCCAGGGTCCAGTCGGCCAGGGGTACATCCACACCAGCCCGCACCAGTTTGTCCCTCAGAATCACTGGCTGAATGGTGTTGAACGCGCTGGAGAAGTCGAAGAAGGTAATCCTCACAGCACTGCCAGGCCTCTCCAGGTGGGTGAGAGCACGATGAAGCAGGAAGATCAATGCGTCGTCCACCCCGATTCCAGGTCGGTAAGCGAACTGCAGCGGGTCCATCTCTGAGCTCACCTCAGAGCGGATGTGGCCCAGAATCAGCCTCTCCAGTGTCTTCATCATGTGTGATGTGAGAGCCACTGGCCTGAAGCTGCTGAGGTCCTAATCAAATTTTAAACTAGAGACCAGAGATTGATAACAACAACATGTGCTTCTAAAATAATTCATTGGAATTGTAAGAACAAGCCTTGAATGTATTGAATGTATTTTACATTGTATTCATGTTTTATTATTATGTCACATATGTTCTATGTTTGCTCATTTCTGCCACACTGAATTCTATGTTTGTTAATCTTGCATAGCAACTAAACCCCATTCTGATGTCTGATTTCTGATGTTGCTTCAGCTCTGTGTTTTAGTAGAGATGTGATGAGGGATACTTTAGTATCTCCAGTCAGCAGCTCCTGTGTTTTAGTAGAGATGTGATGAGGGATACTTTAGTATCTCCAGTCAGCAGCTCCTGTGTTTTAGTAGAGATGTGATGAGGGATACTTTAGTATCTCCAGTCAGCAGCTCCTGAGTTTTAGTAGAGATGTGATGAGGGATACTTTAGTATCTCCAATCAGCAGCTCTAAACCTGTGTTTTAGTAGAGATGTGATGAGGAATACTTTAGTATCTGTAATCAGCAGCTCCTGTGTTTTAGTAGAGATGTGATGAGGGATACTTTAGTATCTCCAGTCAAAAACTCCTGTGTTTTAGTAGAGATGTGATGAGGGATACTTTACTATCTCCAGTCAGCAGCTCCTGTGTTTTAGTAGAGATGTGATGAGGGATACTTTAGTATCTCCAGTCAGCAGCTCCACTGTTTTAGTAAGATGTGATGAGGGATACTTTAGTATCTCCAGTCAGCAGCTCCACTGCTTTAGTAAGATGTGATGAGGGATACTTTAGTATCTGTAATCAGCAGCTCCTGTGTTTTAGTAGGGATGTGATGAGGGATACTTTAGTATCTCCAGTCAGCAGCTCCACTGTTTTAGTAAGATGTGATGAGGGATACTTTAGTATCTCCAGTCAGCAGCTCCACTGTTTTAGTAAGATGTGATGAGGGATACTTTAGTATCTCCAGTCAGCAGCTCCACTGTTTTAGTAAGATGTGATGAGGGATACTTTAGTATCTCCAGTCAGCAGCTCCACTGTTTTAGTAAGATGTGATGAGGGATACTTTAGTATCTCCAGTCAGCAGCTCCACTGTTTTAGTAAGATGTGATGAGGGATACTTTAGTATCTGTAATCAGCAGCTCCTGTGTTTTAGTAGGGATGTGATGAGGGATACTTTAGTATCTCCAGTCAGCAGCTCCTGTGTTTTAGTAGAGATGTGATGAGGGATACTTTAGTATCTCCAGTCAGCAGCTCCACTGTTTTAGTAAGATGTGATGAGGGATACTTTAGTATCTGTAATCAGCAGCTCCTGTGTTTTAGTAGGGATGTGATGAGGGATACTTTAGTATCTCCAGTCAGCAGCTCCACTGTTTTAGTAAGATGTGATGAGGGATACTTTAGTATCTCCAGTCAGCAGCTCCACTGTTTTAGTAAGATGTGATGAGGGATACTTTAGTATCTCCAGTCAGCAGCTCCACTGTTTTAGTAAGATGTGATGAGGGATACTTTAGTATCTCCAGTCAGCAGCTCCACTGTTTTAGTAAGATGTGATGAGGGATACTTTAGTATCTCCAGTCAGCAGCTCTAACCCTGTGTTTTAGTAGAGATGTGATGAGGGATACTTTAGTATATCCAATCATCAGCTCCACTGATTTAGTAGGGATATGATGAGGGATACTTTAGTATCTCCAGTCAGCAGCTTTAACCCTGTGTTGTAGGTTAACCAGCAGAGATCAGTACATACCCTTCCTCATTAGAAGGTCCTCCTCCGTCACTGAACACAGGAGGTAGATCCAGAGACCAGTCACTCTTCATGGACACACAGCTGGGTACAGGTGAGGCTGGTCTCTGCTGTCTAATCCTGTCAACAAACACAACAAACTTCAACATTTAAACTAGAGACCAGAGATTGATTACAACAACATGTGTTGCTAAAATAATTCATTGGAAGTTTTAGAATCAGCCTTGAATGTTGCTTCAACTGTAACTCTGTATTTTAGTAGAGATGTGATGAGGGATACTTTAGTATCTCCACTCAGCAGCTCCTGTGTTTTAGTAAGATGTGATGAGGGATACTTTAGTATCTCCAGTCAGCAGCTCCTGTGTTTTAGTAGAGATGTGATGAGGGATACTTTAGTATCTCCAGTCAGCAGCTCTTGTGTTTTAATAGGGATGTGATGAGGGATACTTTAGTATCTCCAGTCAGCAGCTTCTGTGTTTTAGTAGAGATGTGATGAGGGATACTTTAGTATATCCAGTCATCAGCTCCACTGTTTTAGTAGAGATGTGATGAGGGATACTTTAGAATCTCCAGTCAGCAGCTCCTGTGTTTTAGTAGAGATGTGATGAGGGATACTTTAGTATCTCCATTCAGCAGCTCTTGTGTTTTAGTAGAGATGTGATGAGGGATACTTTAGTATCTCCATTTAGCAGCTCTTGTGTTTTAGTAGAGATGTGATGAGGGATACTTTAGTATCTCCAGTCAGCAGCTCTTGTGTTTTAGTAGAGATGTGATGAGGGATACTTTAGTATCTCCACTCAGCAGCTCCTGTGTTTTAGTAAGATGTGATTAGGGATACTTTAGTATCTCCAGTCAGCAGCTTCTGTGTTTTAGTAGAGATGTGATGAGGGATACTTTAGTATCTCCAGTCAGCAGCTTTAACCCTGTGTTGTAGGTTAACCAGCAGAGATCAGTACATACCCTTCCTCATTAGAAGGTCCTCCTCTGTCACTGAACACAGGAGGTAGATCCAGAGACCAGTCACTCTTCATGGACACACAGCTGGGTACAGGTGAGGCTGGTCTCTGCTGTCTAATCCTGTCAACAAACACAACAAACTTCAACATTTAAACTAGAGACCAGAGATTGATTACAACAACATGTGTTGCTAAAATAATTCATTGGAAGTTTTAGAATCAGCCTTGAATGTTGCTTCAACTGTAACTCTGTATTTTAGTAGAGATGTGATGAGGGATACTTTAGTATCTCCACTCAGCAGCTCCTGTGTTTTAGTAAGATGTGATGAGGGATACTTTAGTATCTCCAGTCAGCAGCTCCTGTGTTTTAGTAGAGATGTGATGAGGGATACTTTAGTATCTCCAGTCAGCAGCTCTTGTGTTTTAATAGGGATGTGATGAGGGATACTTTAGTATCTCCAGTCAGCAGCTTCTGTGTTTTAGTAGAGATGTGATGAGGGATACTTTAGTATATCCAGTCATCAGCTCCACTGTTTTAGTAGAGATGTGATGAGGGATACTTTAGAATCTCCAGTCAGCAGCTCCTGTGTTTTAGTAGAGATGTGATGAGGGATACTTTAGTATCTCCATTCAGCAGCTCTTGTGTTTTAGTAGAGATGTGATGAGGGATACTTTAGTATCTCCATTTAGCAGCTCTTGTGTTTTAGTAGAGATGTGATGAGGGATACTTTAGTATCTCCAGTCAGCAGCTCTTGTGTTTTAGTAGAGATGTGATGAGGGATACTTTAGTATCTCCACTCAGCAGCTCCTGTGTTTTAGTAAGATGTGATTAGGGATACTTTAGTATCTCCAGTCAGCAGCTTCTGTGTTTTAGTAGAGATGTGATGAGGGATACTTTAGTATCTCCAGTCAGCAGCTTTAACCCTGTGTTGTAGGTTAACCAGCAGAGATCAGTACATACCCTTCCTCATTAGAAGGTCCTCCTCTGTCACTGAACACAGGAGGTAGATCCAGAGACCAGTCACTCTTCATGGACACACAGCTGGGTACAGGTGAGGCTGGTCTCTGCTGTCTAATCCTGTCAACAAACACAACAAACTTCAACATTTAAACTAGAGACCAGAGATTGATTACAACAACATGTGTTGCTAAAATAATTCATTGGAAGTTTTAGAATCAGCCTTGAATGTTGCTTCAACTGTAACTCTGTATTTTAGTAGAGATGTGATGAGGGATACTTTACTATCTCCAGTCAGCAGCTCCTGTGTTTTAGTAAGATGTGATGAGGGATACTTTAGTATCTCCACTCAGCAGCTCCTGTGTTTTCGTAAGATGTGATGAGGGATACTTTAGTATCTCCATTCAGCAGCGCTTGTGTTTTAGTAGAGATGTGATGAGGGATACTTTAGTATCTCCAGTCAGCAGCTCCTGTGTTTTAGTAGAGATGTGATGAGGGATACTTCAGTATCTCCATTCAGCAGCTCTTGTGTTTTAGTAGAGATGTGATGAGGGATACTTTAGTATCTCCAGTCAGCAGCTCTTGTGTTTTAGTAGAGATGTGATGAGGGATACTTTAGTATCTCCACTCAGTAGCTCCTCTGTTTTAGTAAGATGTGATGAGGGATACTTTAGTATCTCCAGTCAGCAGCTCTAACCCTGTGTTTTAGTAAAGATGTGATGAGGGATACTTTAGTATCTCCAGTCAGCAGCTCTAACCCTGTGTTTTAGTAGAGATGTGATGAGGGATACTTTAGTATCTCCAGTCACAAACTCCTGTGTTTTAGTAGGGATGTGATGAGGGATACTTTAATATCTCCAGTCAGCAGCTCCTGTGTTTTAGTAGAGATGTGATGAGGGATACTTTAGTATCTCCAGTCAGCAGCTCCACTGTTTTAGTAGGGATGTGATTAGGGATACTTTAGTATCTCCAGTCATCAGCTCCACTGATTTAGTAGAGATGTGATGAGGGATAATTTAGTATATCCAGTCATCAGCTCCACTGTTTTAGTAGAGATGTGATGAGGGGTACTTTAGAATCTCCAGTCAGCAGCTCCTGTGTTTTAGTAGAGATGTGATGAGGGATACTTTAGTATCTCCATTCAGCAGCTCTTGTGTTTTAGTAGAGATGTGATGAGGGATACTTTAGTATCTCCATTCAGCAGCTCTTGTGTTTTAGTAGAGATGTGATGAGGGATACTTTAGTATCTCCAGTCAGCAGCTCTTGTGTTTTAGTAGAGATGTGATGAGGGACACTTTAGTATCTCCACTCAGCAGCTTCTGTGTTTTAGTAGAGATGTGATGAGGGATACTTTAGTATCTCCAGTCAGCAGCTCCTGTGTTTTAGTAGGGATGTGATGAGGGATACTTTAGTATCTCCAGTCAGCAGCTCCTGTGTTTTAGTAGAGATGTGATGAGGGATACTTTAGTATCTCCAGTCAGCAGCTCCACTGTTTTAGTAAGATGTGATGAGGGATACTTTAGTATCTGTAATCAGCAGCTCCTGTGTTTTAGTAGGGATGTGATGAGGGATACTTTAGTATCTCCAGTCAGCAGCTCCTGTGTTTTAGTAGAGATGTGATGAGGGATACTTTAGTATCTCCAGTCAGCAGCTCCACTGTTTTAGTAAGATGTGATGAGGGATACTTTAGTATCTGTAATCAGCAGCTCCTGTGTTTTAGTAGGGATGTGATGAGGGATACTTTAGTATCTCCAGTCAGCAGCTCCACTGTTTTAGTAAGATGTGATGAGGGATACTTTAGTATCTCCAGTCAGCAGCTCCACTGTTTTAGTAAGATGTGATGAGGGATACTTTAGTATCTCCAGTCAGCAGCTCCACTGTTTTAGTAAGATGTGATGAGGGATACTTTAGTATCTCCAGTCAGCAGCTCCACTGTTTTAGTAAGATGTGATGAGGGATACTTTAGTATCTCCAGTCAGCAGCTCCACTGTTTTAGTAAGATGTGATGAGGGATACTTTAGTATCTCCAGTCAGCAGCTCCACTGTTTTAGTAAGATGTGATGAGGGATACTTTAGTATCTCCAGTCAGCAGCTCCACTGTTTTAGTAAGATGTGATGAGGGATACTTTAGTATCTCCAGTCAGCAGCTCCACTGTTTTAGTAAGATGTGATGAGGGATACTTTAGTATCTGTAATCAGCAGCTCCTGTGTTTTAGTAGGGATGTGATGAGGGATACTTTAGTATCTCCAGTCAGCAGCTCCTGTGTTTTAGTAGAGATGTGATGAGGGATACTTTAGTATCTCCAGTCAGCAGCTCCACTGTTTTAGTAAGATGTGATGAGGGATACTTTAGTATCTCCAGTCAGCAGCTCTAACCCTGTGTTTTCGTAGGGATGTGATGAGGGATACTTTAGTATCTCCAGTCAGCAGCTTCTGTGTTTTAGTAGAGATGTGATGAGGGATACTTTAGTATCTCCAGTCAGCAGCTCTAACCCTGTGTTTTAGTAGAGATGTGATGAGGGATACTTTAGTATATCCAATCATCAGCTCCACTGATTTAGTAGGGATATGATGAGGGATACTTTAGTATCTCCAGTCAGCAGCTTTAACCCTGTGTTGTAGGTTAACCAGCAGAGATCAGTACATACCCTTCCTCATTAGAAGGTCCTCCTCCGTCACTGAACACAGGAGGTAGATCCAGAGACCAGTCACTCTTCATGGACACACAGCTGGGTACAGGTGAGGCTGGTCTCTGCTGTCTAATCCTGTCAACAAACACAACAAACTTCAACATTTAAACTAGAGACCAGAGATTGATTACAACAACATGTGTTGCTAAAATAATTCATTGGAAGTTTTAGAATCAGCCTTGAATGTTGCTTCAACTGTAACTCTGTATTTTAGTAGAGATGTGATGAGGGATACTTTAGTATCTCCACTCAGCAGCTCCTGTGTTTTAGTAAGATGTGATGAGGGATACTTTAGTATCTCCAGTCAGCAGCTCCTGTGTTTTAGTAGAGATGTGATGAGGGATACTTTAGTATCTCCAGTCAGCAGCTCTTGTGTTTTAATAGGGATGTGATGAGGGATACTTTAGTATCTCCAGTCAGCAGCTTCTGTGTTTTAGTAGAGATGTGATGAGGGATACTTTAGTATATCCAGTCATCAGCTCCACTGTTTTAGTAGAGATGTGATGAGGGATACTTTAGAATCTCCAGTCAGCAGCTCCTGTGTTTTAGTAGAGATGTGATGAGGGATACTTTAGTATCTCCATTCAGCAGCTCTTGTGTTTTAGTAGAGATGTGATGAGGGATACTTTAGTATCTCCATTTAGCAGCTCTTGTGTTTTAGTAGAGATGTGATGAGGGATACTTTAGTATCTCCAGTCAGCAGCTCTTGTGTTTTAGTAGAGATGTGATGAGGGATACTTTAGTATCTCCACTCAGTAGCTCCTGTGTTTTAGTAAGATGTGATGAGGGATACTTTAGTATCTCCACTCAGCAGCTCCTGTGTTTTAGTAAGATGTGATTAGGGATACTTTAGTATCTCCAGTCAGCAGCTTCTGTGTTTTAGTAGAGATGTGATGAGGGATACTTTAGTATCTCCAGTCAGCAGCTTTAACCCTGTGTTGTAGGTTAACCAGCAGAGATCAGTACATACCCTTCCTCATTAGAAGGTCCTCCTCTGTCACTGAACACAGGAGGTAGATCCAGAGACCAGTCACTCTTCATGGACACACAGCTGGGTACAGGTGAGGCTGGTCTCTGCTGTCTAATCCTGTCAACAAACACAACAAACTTCAACATTTAAACTAGAGACCAGAGATTGATTACAACAACATGTGTTGCTAAAATAATTCATTGGAAGTTTTAGAATCAGCCTTGAATGTTGCTTCAACTGTAACTCTGTATTTTAGTAGAGATGTGATGAGGGATACTTTACTATCTCCAGTCAGCAGCTCCTGTGTTTTAGTAAGATGTGATGAGGGATACTTTAGTATCTCCACTCAGCAGCTCCTGTGTTTTCGTAAGATGTGATGAGGGATACTTTAGTATCTCCATTCAGCAGCGCTTGTGTTTTAGTAGAGATGTGATGAGGGATACTTTAGTATCTCCAGTCAGCAGCTCCTGTGTTTTAGTAGAGATGTGATGAGGGATACTTCAGTATCTCCATTCAGCAGCTCTTGTGTTTTAGTAGAGATGTGATGAGGGATACTTTAGTATCTCCAGTCAGCAGCTCTTCTGTTTTAGTAGAGATGTGATGAGGGATACTTTAGTATCTCCACTCAGTAGCTCCTCTGTTTTAGTAAGATGTGATGAGGGATACTTTAGTATCTCCAGTCAGCAGCTCTAACCCTGTGTTTTAGTAAAGATGTGATGAGGGATACTTTAGTATCTCCAGTCAGCAGCTCTAACCCTGTGTTTTAGTAGAGATGTGATGAGGGATACTTTAGTATCTCCAGTCACAAACTCCTGTGTTTTAGTAGGGATGTGATGAGGGATACTTTAATATCTCCAGTCAGCAGCTCCTGTGTTTTAGTAGAGATGTGATGAGGGATACTTTAGTATCTCCAGTCAGCAGCTCCACTGTTTTAGTAGGGATGTGATTAGGGATACTTTAGTATCTCCAGTCATCAGCTCCACTGATTTAGTAGAGATGTGATGAGGGATAATTTAGTATATCCAGTCATCAGCTCCACTGTTTTAGTAGAGATGTGATGAGGGGTACTTTAGAATCTCCAGTCAGCAGCTCCTGTGTTTTAGTAGAGATGTGATGAGGGATACTTTAGTATCTCCATTCAGCAGCTCTTGTGTTTTAGTAGAGATGTGATGAGGGATACTTTAGTATCTCCATTCAGCAGCTCTTGTGTTTTAGTAGAGATGTGATGAGGGATACTTTAGTATCTCCAGTCAGCAGCTCTTGTGTTTTAGTAGAGATGTGATGAGGGACACTTTAGTATCTCCACTCAGCAGCTTCTGTGTTTTAGTAGAGATGTGATGAGGGATACTTTAGTATCTCCAGTCAGCAGCTCCTGTGTTTTAGTAGGGATGTGATGAGGGATACTTTAGTATCTCCAGTCAGCAGCTCCTGTGTTTTAGTAGAGATGTGATGAGGGATACTTTAGTATCTCCAGTCAGCAGCTCCACTGTTTTAGTAAGATGTGATGAGGGATACTTTAGTATCTGTAATCAGCAGCTCCTGTGTTTTAGTAGGGATGTGATGAGGGATACTTTAGTATCTCCAGTCAGCAGCTCCTGTGTTTTAGTAGAGATGTGATGAGGGATACTTTAGTATCTCCAGTCAGCAGCTCCACTGTTTTAGTAAGATGTGATGAGGGATACTTTAGTATCTGTAATCAGCAGCTCCTGTGTTTTAGTAGGGATGTGATGAGGGATACTTTAGTATCTCCAGTCAGCAGCTCCACTGTTTTAGTAAGATGTGATGAGGGATACTTTAGTATCTCCAGTCAGCAGCTCCACTGTTTTAGTAAGATGTGATGAGGGATACTTTAGTATCTCCAGTCAGCAGCTCCACTGTTTTAGTAAGATGTGATGAGGGATACTTTAGTATCTCCAGTCAGCAGCTCCACTGTTTTAGTAAGATGTGATGAGGGATACTTTAGTATCTCCAGTCAGCAGCTCCACTGTTTTAGTAAGATGTGATGAGGGATACTTTAGTATCTCCAGTCAGCAGCTCCACTGTTTTAGTAAGATGTGATGAGGGATACTTTAGTATCTCCAGTCAGCAGCTCCACTGTTTTAGTAAGATGTGATGAGGGATACTTTAGTATCTGTAATCAGCAGCTCCTGTGTTTTAGTAGGGATGTGATGAGGGATACTTTAGTATCTCCAGTCAGCAGCTCCTGTGTTTTAGTAGAGATGTGATGAGGGATACTTTAGTATCTCCAGTCAGCAGCTCCACTGTTTTAGTAAGATGTGATGAGGGATACTTTAGTATCTCCAGTCAGCAGCTCTAACCCTGTGTTTTCGTAGGGATGTGATGAGGGATACTTTAGTATCTCCAGTCAGCAGCTTCTGTGTTTTAGTAGAGATGTGATGAGGGATACTTTAGTATCTCCAGTCAGCAGCTCTAACCCTGTGTTTTAGTAGAGATGTGATGAGGGATACTTTAGTATATCCAATCATCAGCTCCACTGATTTAGTAGGGATATGATGAGGGATACTTTAGTATCTCCAGTCAGCAGCTTTAACCCTGTGTTGTAGGTTAACCAGCAGAGATCAGTACATACCCTTCCTCATTAGAAGGTCCTCCTCCGTCACTGAACACAGGAGGTAGATCCAGAGACCAGTCACTCTTCATGGACACACAGCTGGGTACAGGTGAGGCTGGTCTCTGCTGTCTAATCCTGTCAACAAACACAACAAACTTCAACATTTAAACTAGAGACCAGAGATTGATTACAACAACATGTGTTGCTAAAATAATTCATTGGAAGTTTTAGAATCAGCCTTGAATGTTGCTTCAACTGTAACTCTGTATTTTAGTAGAGATGTGATGAGGGATACTTTAGTATCTCCACTCAGCAGCTCCTGTGTTTTAGTAAGATGTGATGAGGGATACTTTAGTATCTCCAGTCAGCAGCTCCTGTGTTTTAGTAGAGATGTGATGAGGGATACTTTAGTATCTCCAGTCAGCAGCTCTTGTGTTTTAATAGGGATGTGATGAGGGATACTTTAGTATCTCCAGTCAGCAGCTTCTGTGTTTTAGTAGAGATGTGATGAGGGATACTTTAGTATATCCAGTCATCAGCTCCACTGTTTTAGTAGAGATGTGATGAGGGATACTTTAGAATCTCCAGTCAGCAGCTCCTGTGTTTTAGTAGAGATGTGATGAGGGATACTTTAGTATCTCCATTCAGCAGCTCTTGTGTTTTAGTAGAGATGTGATGAGGGATACTTTAGTATCTCCATTTAGCAGCTCTTGTGTTTTAGTAGAGATGTGATGAGGGATACTTTAGTATCTCCAGTCAGCAGCTCTTGTGTTTTAGTAGAGATGTGATGAGGGATACTTTAGTATCTCCACTCAGCAGCTCCTGTGTTTTAGTAAGATGTGATTAGGGATACTTTAGTATCTCCAGTCAGCAGCTTCTGTGTTTTAGTAGAGATGTGATGAGGGATACTTTAGTATCTCCAGTCAGCAGCTTTAACCCTGTGTTGTAGGTTAACCAGCAGAGATCAGTACATACCCTTCCTCATTAGAAGGTCCTCCTCTGTCACTGAACACAGGAGGTAGATCCAGAGACCAGTCACTCTTCATGGACACACAGCTGGGTACAGGTGAGGCTGGTCTCTGCTGTCTAATCCTGTCAACAAACACAACAAACTTCAACATTTAAACTAGAGACCAGAGATTGATTACAACAACATGTGTTGCTAAAATAATTCATTGGAAGTTTTAGAATCAGCCTTGAATGTTGCTTCAACTGTAACTCTGTATTTTAGTAGAGATGTGATGAGGGATACTTTACTATCTCCAGTCAGCAGCTCCTGTGTTTTAGTAAGATGTGATGAGGGATACTTTAGTATCTCCACTCAGCAGCTCCTGTGTTTTCGTAAGATGTGATGAGGGATACTTTAGTATCTCCATTCAGCAGCTCTTGTGTTTTAGTAGAGATGTGATGAGGGATACTTTAGTATCTCCAGTCAGCAGCTCCTGTGTTTTAGTAGAGATGTGATGAGGGATACTTCAGTATCTCCATTCAGCAGCTCTTGTGTTTTAGTAGAGATGTGATGAGGGATACTTTAGTATCTCCAGTCAGCAGCTCTTGTGTTTTAGTAGAGATGTGATGAGGGATACTTTAGTATCTCCACTCAGTAGCTCCTGTGTTTTAGTAAGATGTGATGAGGGATACTTTAGTATCTCCAGTCAGCAGCTCTAACCCTGTGTTTTAGTAAAGATGTGATGAGGGATACTTTAGTATCTCCAGTCAGCAGCTCTAACCCTGTGTTTTAGTAGAGATGTGATGAGGGATACTTTAGTATCTCCAGTCACAAACTCCTGTGTTTTAGTAGGGATGTGATGAGGGATACTTTAATATCTCCAGTCAGCAGCTCCTGTGTTTTAGTAGAGATGTGATGAGGGATACTTTAGTATCTCCAGTCAGCAGCTCCACTGTTTTAGTAGGGATGTGATTAGGGATACTTTAGTATCTCCAGTCATCAGCTCCACTGATTTAGTAGAGATGTGATGAGGGATAATTTAGTATATCCAGTCATCAGCTCCACTGTTTTAGTAGAGATGTGATGAGGGGTACTTTAGAATCTCCAGTCAGCAGCTCCTGTGTTTTAGTAGAGATGTGATGAGGGATACTTTAGTATCTCCATTCAGCAGCTCTTGTGTTTTAGTAGAGATGTGATGAGGGATACTTTAGTATCTCCATTCAGCAGCTCTTGTGTTTTAGTAGAGATGTGATGAGGGATACTTTAGTATCTCCAGTCAGCAGCTCTTGTGTTTTAGTAGAGATGTGATGAGGGACACTTTAGTATCTCCACTCAGCAGCTTCTGTGTTTTAGTAGAGATGTGATGAGGGATACTTTAGTATCTCCAGTCAGCAGCTTTAACCCTGTGTTGTAGGTTAACCAGCAGAGATCAGTACATACCCTTCCTCATTAGAAGGTCCTCCTCCGTCACTGAACACAGGAGGTAGATCCAGAGACCAGTCACTCTTCATGGACACACAGCTGGGTACAGGTGAGGCTGGTCTCTGCTGTCTAATCCTGTCAACAAACACAACAAACTTCAACATTTAAACTAGAGACCAGAGATTGATTACAACAACATGTGTTGCTAAAATAATTCATTGGAAGTTTTAGAATCAGCCTTGAATGTTGCTTCAACTGTAACTCTGTATTTTAGTAGAGATGTGATGAGGGATACTTTACTATCTCCAGTCAGCAGCTCCTGTGTTTTAGTAAGATGTGATGAGGGATACTTTAGTATCTCCACTCAGCAGCTCCTGTGTTTTCGTAAGATGTGATGAGGGATACTTTAGTATCTCCATTCAGCAGCTCTTGTGTTTTAGTAGAGATGTGATGAGGGATACTTTAGTATCTCCATTCAGCAGCTCTTGTGTTTTAGTAGAGATGTGATGAGGGATACTTTAGTATCTCCAGTCAGCAGCTCCTGTGTTTTAGTAGAGATGTGATGAGGGATACTTTAGTATCTCCAGTCAGCAGCTCTTGTGTTTTAGTAGAGATGTGATGAGGGATACTTTAGTATCTCCACTCAGTAGCTCCTGTGTTTTAGTAAGATGTGATGAGGGATAATTTAGTATCTCCAGTCAGCAGCTCTAACCCTGTGTTTTAGTAAAGATGTGATGAGGGATACTTTAGTATCTCCAGTCAGCAGCTCTAACCCTGTGTTTTAGTAGAGATGTGATGAGGGATACTTTAGTATCTCCAGTCACAAACTCCTGTGTTTTAGTAGGGATGTGATGAGGGATACTTTAATATCTCCAGTCAGCAGCTCCTGTGTTTTAGTAGAGATGTGATGAGGGATACTTTAGTATCTCCAGTCAGCAGCTCCACTGTTTTAGTAGGGATGTGATTAGGGATACTTTAGTATCTCCAGTCATCAGCTCCACTGATTTAGTAGAGATGTGATGAGGGATAATTTAGTATATCCAGTCATCAGCTCCACTGTTTTAGTAGAGATGTGATGAGGGATACTTTAGTATCTCCATTCAGCAGCTCTTGTGTTTTAGTAGAGATGTGATGAGGGATACTTTAGTATCTCCATTCAGCAGCTCTTGTGTTTTAGTAGAGATGTGATGAGGGATACTTTAGTATCTCCAGTCAGCAGCTCTTGTGTTTTAGTAGAGATGTGATGAGGGACACTTTAGTATCTCCACTCAGCAGCTTCTGTGTTTTAGTAGAGATGTGATGAGGGATACTTTAGTATCTCCAGTCAGCAGCTTTAACCCTGTGTTGTAGGTTAACCAGCAGAGATCAGTACATACCCTTCCTCATTAGAAGGTCCTCCTCCGTCACTGAACACAGGAGGTAGATCCAGAGACCAGTCACTCTTCATGGACACACAGCTGGGTACAGGTGAGGCTGGTCTCTGCTGTCTAATCCTGTCAACAAACACAACAAACTTCAACATTTAAACTAGAGACCAGAGATTGATTACAACAACATGTGTTGCTAAAATAATTCATTGGAAGTTTTAGAATCAGCCTTGAATGTTGCTTCAACTGTAACTCTGTATTTTAGTAGAGATGTGATGAGGGATACTTTACTATCTCCAGTCAGCAGCTCCTGTGTTTTAGTAAGATGTGATGAGGGATACTTTAGTATCTCCACTCAGCAGCTCCTGTGTTTTAGTAAGATGTGATGAGGGATACTTTAGTATCTCCAGTCAGCAGCTCCTGTGTTTTAGTAGAGATGTGATGAGGGATACTTTAGTATCTCCAGTCAGCAGCTCTTGTGTTTTAATAGGGATGTGATGAGGGATACTTTAGTATCTCCAGTCAGCAGCTTCTGTGTTTTAGTAGAGATGTGATGAGGGATACTTTAGTATATCCAGTCATCAGCTCCACTGTTTTAGTAGAGATGTGATGAGGGATACTTTAGAATCTCCAGTCAGCAGCTCCTGTGTTTTAGTAGAGATGTGATGAGGGATACTTTAGTATCTCCATTCAGCAGCTCTTGTGTTTTAGTAGAGATGTGATGAGGGATACTTTAGTATCTCCATTTAGCAGCTCTTGTGTTTTAGTAGAGATGTGATGAGGGATACTTTAGTATCTCCAGTCAGCAGCTCTTGTGTTTTAGTAGAGATGTGATGAGGGATACTTTAGTATCTCCACTCAGTAGCTCCTGTGTTTTAGTAAGATGTGATGAGGGATACTTTAGTATCTCCACTCAGCAGCTCCTGTGTTTTAGTAAGATGTGATTAGGGATACTTTAGTATCTCCAGTCAGCAGCTTCTGTGTTTTAGTAGAGATGTGATGAGGGATACTTTAGTATCTCCAGTCAGCAGCTTTAACCCTGTGTTGTAGGTTAACCAGCAGAGATCAGTACATACCCTTCCTCATTAGAAGGTCCTCCTCTGTCACTGAACACAGGAGGTAGATCCAGAGACCAGTCACTCTTCATGGACACACAGCTGGGTACAGGTGAGGCTGGTCTCTGCTGTCTAATCCTGTCAACAAACACAACAAACTTCAACATTTAAACTAGAGACCAGAGATTGATTACAACAACATGTGTTGCTAAAATAATTCATTGGAAGTTTTAGAATCAGCCTTGAATGTTGCTTCAACTGTAACTCTGTATTTTAGTAGAGATGTGATGAGGGATACTTTACTATCTATAGTCAGCAGCTCCTGTGTTTTAGTAAGATGTGATGAGGGATACTTTAGTATCTCCACTCAGCAGCTCCTGTGTTTTAGTAAGATGTGATGAGGGATACTTTAGTATCTCCATTCAGCAGCTCTTGTGTTTTAGTAGAGATGTGATGAGGGATACTTCAGTATCTCCAGTCAGCAGCTCTTGTGTTTTAGTAGAGATGTGATGAGGGATACTTTAGTATCTCCACTCAGTAGCTCCTGTGTTTTAGTAAGATGTGATGAGGGATACTTTAGTATCTCCAGTCAGCAGCTCCTGTGTTTTAGTAGAGATGTGATGAGGGATACTTTAGTATCTCCAGTCAGCAGCTCTTGTGTTTTAATAGGGATGTGATGAGGGATACTTTAGTATCTCCAGTCAGCAGCTTCTGTGTTTTAGTAGAGATGTGATGAGGGATACTTTAGTATCTCCAGTCAGCATCTCTAACCCTGTGTTTTAGTAGAGATGTGATGAGGGATACTTTAGTATATCCAATCATCAGCTCCACTGATTTAGTAGGGATGTGATGAGGGATACTTTAGTATCTACAGTCAGCAGCTTTAACCCTGTGTTGTAGGTTAACCAGCAGAGATCAGTACATACCCTTCCTCATTAGAAGGTCCTCGTCCGTCACTGAACACAGGAGGTAGATCCAGAGACCAGTCACTCTTCATGGACACACAGCTGGGTACAGGTGAGGCTGGTCTCTGCTGTCTAATCCCGTCAACAAACACAACAAACTTCAACATTTAAACTAGAGACCAGAGATTGATTACAACAACATGTGTTGCTAAAATAATTAATTGGAAGTTTAAGAATCAGCCTTGAATGTTGCTTCAACTGTAAAACTGTGTTTTAGTAGCGATGTGATGAGGGATACTTTAGTATATCCAGTCATCAGCTCCACTGTTTTAGTAGAGATGTGATGAGGGATACTTTAGTATCTCCAGTCAGCAGCTCCTGTGTTTTAGTAGAGATGTGATGAGGGATACTTTAGTATCTCCAGTCAGCAGCTCTAACCCTGTGTTTTAGTAGGAATGTGATGAGGGATACTTTAGTATCTCCAGTCAGCAGCTCTAACTCTGTGTTTTAGTAGAGATGTGATGAGGGATACTTTAGTATCTCCAGTCAACAGCTCTGATGTTGTGTTGTAGGTTAACCAGCAGAGGTCAGTACATACCCTTCCTCATTAGAACCCTTCCTCTGAGCTCTGAGAAGGAGAACAGTCATGATCAGTTATGGATTCTCATCTTACCTCTTAGCTTTGGTGTCCAAGTCATGTTCACCAGAGAGACTCATTTTAGAGGCAGGGACCTGCTCCTCTCTCTCACCAGAGAGACTCATTTTAGAGGCAGGGACCTGCTCCTCTCTCTCCCCAGAGAGACTCATTTTAGAGGCAGGGACCCCCTCCTCTCTCTTTAAATCAGAACTTCTCTCCTCAGGGTCAGATTAGAAACATTTTGAAGCCAGACCTGTAGACCTGTAAACAAACAACAGTTTGTTTGTTGCAACATATCAGACTGTTACCTCAAGAGAGGAAGGAAAACTAACTGTATCCCCTCATTTAGAACACACCACTATGATGTAAACAGCCCAGTTAAAAGGTATTCAGTTCCTCAGTCATTTACCTCATACTGACCTGGAACAACAGAAGACAACAGAGAAGACAACAAGCTCCACTCCATCATACTGCACCATCAACTGTACTGAACACTAACTCACTTCCTCTTAGAAAACCTTGATGGATCAGTCACATGTGTCTGTGGATCACTGATTATATATGTTGATGTATAATCAGTGAAGCAGCTTTACTGCCTTCTCTGAAACTGCTCTCTGTCCTCTGTTCCTCCATTACAGTTTATCTTATCTAAAGCAGCTTTACTGCTTCTCTGAAACTGCTCTCTGTCATCACATGTTCTGTAATAACACCCAGCCCAGTAGATATCTGTACTGTAATGATTAACAGGAATGACCAAGGATCTGTACTGTACCTTTGTACTCAAAATCACCTTCAGTAACATGACTAAATAACTACTGACGAACAAACATTACTATTAATCCCAGTACAATTCCTCATTCCCCACTAGATACAGTTATTCACTCATGTCCAACCAAATGTTCCAATGGTTCAACCGTGTCTCTTGACCACACCCTGGTCCTCCATTCAGGAGGATTGTAGGTCTGAGCGTTCAACTAGAATCATCCTCACTTCCTACCTGACCTGACAATAATCCCTGGAGGGACTTACCTCTGCTTTCTGCTGGTCTGAATTCACAAACACAACTTCAAGTCACGCAGGCATTGCCCTTCATGCTGGAGAAGAAATCTGTTGATGCTGTTAGTGCTGCTTCCTCAAGAGGAGTGTCTCTGGAACATTCTAGTTACAGGTTCAGTACATTACAACAGGTCAAAGTCCGCTCATATAGACAGCATCATTCATTCATTCTAGCAGCAGGTACTCTGAACAGTATAATATAACTGGTCAGAGTCCAGTGATAAAGACACCATTATGAGATAACAATGTTAATCTTTCAGGTAGGAGGACCCTGGGTGTACTTTCACATTAGAACATGAGACAGAAGTCAAGTTACAGACATACGACTAACTGAACAAAGACAATATCACTGAGCCAATGTTTCGATAGATGCTAGTTGTTGGTCTGGATGGGACCAGGACTGGGACAGGACTACAAGTCCCATAATCCACCTCTCCACTGCCTGGACTCTCCAGACACCTGCTGCCTGCTGATCCAGCAGTCTGGACTGAGATCCATGTTGTCATGGCTGTGTGCAGGAGGTCCCATTTCTATGGGTACAATAACAGCAGTCTCAGACAGGGTTGGGTTAGAAAGTGAGGGCTGGAATGTCTTCCAGATCTCCTCCACTCCCTCACCCTACTTTCCTCTGAGTTGTCAAAATATCCCAGTATGTGTGAGGCTTTTTTCCAGCGTATTAGTTAAGAGATACAGAGTGGCGTACTTTGAGTCTAATATGGTTTCAATGAAAATAGTTGAAAAAGGTTTAAAGAGCTCTGGTTCTGGCATTGTGGAGCCAGTGAGACAGTCTGTGAGGAGACAAAGTCTCCTAACTCTTGATCCACCACAGCAGATCAGTAACTGAGGGGAACATCTGATAGATGCACAGCATGTTAGGTAGTGTAGGAGGGTTCATATTCACCAAACATACAAAACCATTTCCCCTTTTTGAATGAAGATTACAAACTGAACAGTGTTTAAACATCAACCAACTAATTCACCACACCAATATAATTACAGTTATTTGACTCTATGGCTTAAAACAATTACAAGGCAAATATGTTACCAAATGGAGGCTTTACTTTACCATGATAACTGTAAATCAGACAGAAAGCATGATAAGAGGGAGGAGAAGGAGTAAGACAAGCCAGAGCTGAGGAGAAGGAGTAGGACAAGCCAGAACTGAGGAGAAGGAGTAAGACAAGACAGATCTGAGGAGAAGGAGTAAGACAGGACAGAGCTGAGGAGAAGGAGTAAGACAAGTCAGAACTGAGGAGAAGGAGTAGGACAAGCAAAAGCAGGAGAAGGAGTAGGAAACGCCAAAGCAGGAGAAGGAGTAAGACAAGCCAAAGCAGGAGAAGGAGTAAGACAAGCCAGAGCTGAGGAGAAGGAGTAGGACAAGACCGAGCTGAGGATATTACATCCTGTAATACATCAATCTATACTCTGCAAAAACCCTGTGTATCCTGAAAATCCTGTACATCTGAAACACAACACTGTATATTCTGCAAGATAAATACTTGTTACCACTGTATAGCCTGTACATCATAATTTATCCAAGCCTCTGCCCTGAATCTGAATTCTGAATCTGAAAGTTCTGTACAGACTGCATTCACTTTTAAATAAGCCAAAGGTAAAGTATACAAAAGAAACTTGGCAGACATGTAAGCCAACGTACAAGATGTTCAGTGCATTCAGAATGTATACGCCACTTTTTCCACACTAAACTACAGCTGTACTCTAAAATGTCCTAAACACATCCCATAATGATGATGTATGAAATATTTTGGGATTTTGTCAATCCAAAAATGTGGACGCAAGTATTTACATATTTTATCCTGACACTCAGAATTGAGCTCAGATGAATGCTGTTTCCACTGATCATCCTTGACATGTTTCTATAACTTGGTGTCCACCTGTGGTAAATTCTGTTGATTTGAAAAGGCACAAAGCTGTCAGTATATAAGGCTCCACAGTGCACGAGCTGTGAAGTCCAAGACATTGACTGTAGACTTGTGATAGAAGATTCAAGGTACAGAACTGGGGAAGAGTACAGAAACATTGAAGCAGCACTGAACCTGTCTCCTTCTGTTCCTCCTCTCCTGTCATCCTGGGTAGGTAGTGTGGGGCCACTGTCACTGTCACTACAGGAACTGTCCTGACCTACCTGGATAAAATGATCAGTGCACCTGAGGCACCTTGTTCACATCAATTCATTCTGTTGTCAGCAAAGATGCAGACAGTCAGTGTCAAAGATCCAACAACAAGCATATATCATAGATCCTCATTTATTCAGGACATGTCAAGCATTTACAATAGACAAGCATTAGTTCAACACAACGTTATCTTGTCATTCCATGACACAAGGAGAGCACATATTTTGCCATTATCATGACATTCACCTTTTTGTTTTTGCACAGTTTGAGACACACAAAAGGACTTTGAGCAAGATGTTGGATTGGCCGTAGCAGCACATGATGGCAGAATTGACACAAACATAGACCGTCACTTTGTCAAAGCAGGAACTCTTCCCCATGATAATGAGCAGCAATACAAGCATTTTGCGTGGAAGAAACGGTGCAAAATCACTTTACAGATTTTACATGAGTTACAAAGCAAACCTTCAGAGACCACAAGCATGCTGGGAGTTAAAGAGACACACACACCTTGATCAGAAGTTGGTTAGTCTGGTGTCAGAAGCTTCCTGGACAGTCCTCGAGGGCCGCTGTCCTGAAGGTTTGTTTCCCTGCTCTAGCAAGCCTCCACAGAGCTTGATAACGACCCTTCATTAGAATCAGGTGCTGGAGCAGGGAAACATCTAAAACATCCAAACTGTCTCCAGTCTTCCAGAACGCAAATGCTTGTATTGCTGCTATGGACTGCTATGAGTTATGAGGTTGGATGCTAACTGTATTTCATCACCCTGTACTTGTAGCTGTGTAATGACATTAAAGTTTAATCTAATCGAATCTAATCTAATCCAATCCTGGTCCTCGAGGGCCACTGTCCTGAAGGTTTTAGATGTTTCCCTCCTCCAGCACACCTGATTCTAATGAAGGGTCGTTTAATGCTCTGTGGAGGTGTGCTGGAGCAGGGAAACATCTAAAACCTTCAGGACAGCGGCCCTCGAGGACCAGGATTAGAGACTCCTGATTTTAAAACCTTCAGGACAGAAGCCCTCTAGGTCTGGAGTTTGACACCCTCCTGTATCCAAGGTAACATCTGTAGTGCACTTCCTCTTACTAACACATTCCTTTCATGAGCTCATTCACATGCCTGCATTACATTACATCTTGTTTGTACTTTCACTGAGTGAACTACGGTGCAGTTCAAGGTTTCTGTCAGTAGATGGAGCAGTAAGTAGAGTTATGAGACCTGGCCAGACCTCCTGTCCAAATACAGACATGTAAAATACCATGTTGGATATGAACCTAATGTATGGATTGGTTAGTGTTTTCTGACATGTCATACACATGCATTTATAAAATAGAGCAAGAAATCACATGCAGTTTCTTCAATTAGTTATTTAGTCTCCAGGCAGAAAAAGGTTTTCCTAAATTCACACAGAATACAGAATCTATACTGTATATACAGCCATCCTTGTTGTGGCATGTTTCTGAAGAGGTCCAACACTGACTACAGCCTCTGATTTCAGTCAAAACCCAGTCTACAGTAGTGCCCAGTCTACAGTAAGGCCCAGTCTACAGTAGTGCCCAGTCTACAGTAAGGCCCAGTCTACAGTAGTGCCCAGTCTACAGTAAGGCCCAGTCTACAGTAGTGCCCAGTCTACAGTAGTGCCCAGTGCCCAGTCTACAGTAGTGTCCAGTCTACAGTAAAACCCAGTCTACAGTAGTGCCCAGTGTACAGTAAGGCCCAGTCTACAGTAAGGCCCAGTCTACAGTAAGGCCCAGTCTATATTAAGCACAGTCTACAGTAAGGCCCAGTCTACTGTAAGGCCCCGTCTACAGTATGCACAGTATACAGTATGCCCAGTCTACAGTATGCCCAGTCTACAGTAAGGCGCAGTCTACAGTAGTGCCCAGTCTACAGTAAGGCCCAGTCTACAGTAGTGCCCAGTGCCCAGTCTACAGTAGTGCCCAGTCTACAGTAGTGCCCAGTCTACAGTAGTGCCCAGTGCCCAGTCTACAGTAGTGTCCAGTCTACAGTAAAACCCAGTCTACAGTAGTGCCCAGTGTACAGTAAGGCCCAGTCTACAGTAAGGCACAGTCTACAGTAAGGCCCAGTCTACAGTAGTGCCCAGTCTATATTAAGCACAGTCTACAGTAAGGCCCAGTCTACTGTATGCACAGTATACAGTATGCCCAGTCTACAGTATGCCCAGTCTACAGTAAGGCGCAGTCTACAGTAAGGCACAGTCTGCAGTATGCCAAGTCTACAGTAAGGCCCAGTCTACAGTAAGGCCCAGTCTACAGTAAGGCCCAGTCTGCAGTAAGGCCCAGTCTACAGTAAGGCACAGTCTACAGTAAGACCCAGTCTACAGTCTACAGTAAGGCACAGTCTACAGTAAGGCCCAGTCTACAGTAAGGCCCAGTCTGCAGTAAGGCCCAGTCTACAGTAAGGCACAGTCTACAGTAAGACCCAGTCTACAGTCTACAGTAAGGCACAGTCTACAGTAAGGCACAGTCTACAGTAAGGCCCAGTCTGCAGTAAGGCACAGTCTACAGTAAGGCACGGTCTACAGTAAGGCCCAGTCTACAGTCTACAGTAAGGCACAGTCTACAGTAAGGCCCAGTCTGCAGTAAGGCCCAGTCTACAGTAAGGCACAGTCTACAGTGAGGCCCAGTCTGCAGTAAGGCACAGTCTACAGTAAGGCACAGTCTACAGTAAGGCCCAGTCTACAGTAGTGCCCAGTGTACAGTAAGGCCCAGTCTACAGTAAGGCACAGTCTACAGTAAGGCCCAGTCTACAGTAGTGCCCAGTGTACAGTAAGGCCCAGTCTACAGTAAGGCACAGTCTACAGTAAGGCCCAGTCTACAGTAGTGCCCAGTCTATATTAAGGCACAGTCTACTGTAAGGCCCCGTCTGCAGTAAGGTCCAGTCTACAGTAAGGCCCAGTCTACTGTAAGGCCCCGTCTACAGTATGCACAGTCTACAGTATGCCCAGTCTACAGTATGCCCAGTCTACAGTAAGGCGCAGTCTACAGTAAGGCACAGTCTGCAGTATGCCAAGTCTACAGTAAGGCCCAGTCTACAGTAAGGCACAGTCTACAGTAAGGCCCAGTCTGCAGTAAGGCCCAGTCTACAGTAAGGCACAGTCTACAGTAAGACCCAGTCTACAGTCTACAGTAAGGCACAGTCTACAGTAAGGCCCAGTCTGCAGTAAGGCACAGTCTACAGTAAGGCACAGTCTACAGTAAGGCACAGTCTACAGTGAGGCCCAGTCTGCAGTAAGGCACAGTCTACAGTAAGGCACAGTCTACAGTAAGGCCCAGTCTGCAGTAAGGCACAGTCTACAGTGAGGCCCAGTCTGCAGTAAGGCACAGTCTACAGTAAGGCCCAGTCTACAGTAAGGCCCAGTCTACAGTGAGGCCCAGTCTGCAGTAAGGCACAGTCTACAGTAAGGCACAGTCTACAGTAAGGCCCAGTCTACAGTCTACAGTAAGACACAGACAAGAATGTGAGGTTATCCAAACATGCCCTCTCTATCCGGTCAGCTGTACTCATAAGAGTTAATGAGCTGTCCCTAAGAATGTCTCATCTGTCATCTGTCAAAACATTGTGCGTTAACTGCATGCAGCAAATAACCACTTTAATATGTTTAGCACAGTTTGGAGTATGTTGTGTGTCTAGATGTAGAGGCTGTTGAGATAGATGTAGAGGCTGTTGAGATAGATGTAGAGGCTGGTGTGATAGATGTAGAGGCTGTTGAGATAGATGTAGAGGCTGGTGTGATAGATGCAGAGGCTGGTGTGATAGATGTAGAGGCTGGTGTGTCTAGATGTAGAGGCTGGTGTGATAGATGTAGAGGCTGGTGTGATAGATGCAGAGGCTGTTGAGATAGATGTAGAGGCTGGTGTGATAGATGCAGAGGCTGGTGTGATAGATGTAGAGGCTGTTGAGATAGATGTAGAGGCTGGTGTGATAGATGTAGAGGCTGGTGTGATAGATGTAGAGGCTGGTGTGATAGATGTAGAGGCTGGTGTGATAGATGCAGAGGCTGGTGTGATAGATGTAGAGGCTGGTGTGATAGATGTAGAGGCTGTTGAGATAGATGAAGAGGCTGGTGTGATAGATGTAGAGGCTGGTGTGATAGATGTAGAGGCTGGTGTGATAGATGTAGAGGCTGGTGTGATAGATGTAGAGGCTGGTGTGTCTAGATGTAGAGGCTGGTGTGATAGATGTAGAGGCTGTTGAGATAGATGTAGAGGCTGTTGAGATAGATGTAGAGGCTGGTGTGATAGATGTAGAGGCTGGTGTGATAGATGTAGAGGCTGTTGAGATAGATGTAGAGGCTGTTGAGATAGATGTAGAGGCTGTTGAGATAGATGTAGAGGCTGTTGTGATATATGTAGAGGCTGTTGAGATAGATGTAGAGGCTGTTGAGATAGATGTAGAGGCTGTTGAGATAGATGTAGAGGCTGTTGAGATAGATGTAGAGGCTGTCGCTTTTATCCAAAGCGACTTACAGTAAGTACAGGAACATTCTCCCTGAGGCAAGTAGGGTGAAGTGCCTTGCCCAAGGACACAACGTCATATAGCCACAGCCAGGGCTTGATCTCACAACCTTCCGATCATGAGGCCAATGCCTTTGACCTATCTGACGCCCCTTTCACACACACTGAGACAGAACAGTGAGCTAGATGTTAGCTGATAGTTTTCCAGATCGTTCTATAGTTTCTACTGGTTTGTGACAGGCTTAGTGAAATGACCCATGCCAGTGTTACCTTGTGCTTGAGGGCTTGTTATTTCCAAAACAGTAATCACCCACCTGTGATGCCAACACAGTCTACAGGGGGCGCTGTCTGGTCTACTGTGAGATACCCTTCTGACATTTTGGGGAGATCAGGCAAAATAAACAAATTAATAATTTATGATAAGTGTGTGTTGATATTCACTGCAAACAGCCATGAGGACATGACTCAGAGTCTGGCCACTAGAGGGAGCTCCTCTAACTGGTCCCTCCTGTGCTGTGAAGGAAAAGACAGGATCTTTAAACTGTTGGAGCTTCTGGGAAGTTCAGGTCAAACTGACCGCATGGCTCAGGGCTGTGAAGGAAGCAGGTGTGCTATGCTAGGACAGGGAAGCAGGTGTGCTATGCTAGGACAGGGAAGCAGGTGTGCTATGCTAGGACAGGGAAGCAGGTGTGCTATGCTAGGACAGGGTAGCAGGTGTACTATGCTAGGACAGGGAAGCAGGTGTGCTATGCTAGGACAGGGTAGCAGGTGTGCTGTGCTAGGACAGGGTAGCAGGTGTGCTATGCTAGGACAGGGTAGCAGGTGTGCTGTGCTAGGACAGGGTAGCAGGTGTGCTATGCTAGGACAGGGTAGCAGGTGTGCTGTGCTAGGACAGGGTAGCAGGTGTGCTGTGCTAGGACAGGGGAGCAGGTGTGCTATGCTAGGACAGGGAAGCAGGTGTGCTGTGCTAGGATAGGGTAGCAGGTGTGCTATGCTAGGGCAGGGAAGCAGGTGTGCTATGCTAGGACAGGGTAGCAGGTGTGCTGTGCTAGGACAGGGGAGCAGGTGTGCTGTGCTAGGACAGGGGAGCAGGTGTGCTATGCTAGGACAGGGAAGCAGGTGTGCTGTGCTAGGACAGGGAAGCAGGTGTGCTATGCTAGGACAGGGAAGCAGGTGTGCTGTGCTAGGACAGGGGAGCAGGTGTGCTGTGCTAGGACAGGGGAGCAGGTGTGCTATGCTAGGACAGGGTAGCAGGTGTGCTATGCTAGGACAGGGTAGCAGGTGTGCTATGCTAGGACAGGGAAGCAGGTGTGCTGTGCTAGGACAGGGTAGCAGGTGTGTTGTGCTAGGACAGGGTAGCAGGTGTGCTATGCTAGGACAGGGAAGCAGGTGTGCTGTGCTAGGACAGGGAAGCAGGTGTGCTATGCTAGGACAGGGAAGCAGGTGTGCTGTGCTAGGACAGGGGAGCAGGTGTGCTGTGCTAGGACAGGGGAGCAGGTGTGCTATGCTAGGACAGGGTAGCAGGTGTGCTATGCTAGGACAGGGTAGCAGGTGTGCTATGCTAGGACAGGGAAGCAGGTGTGCTGTGCTAGGACAGGGTAGCAGGTGTGTTGTGCTAGGACAGGGTAGCATGTGTGCTATGCTAGGACAGGGAAGCAGGTGTGCTGTGCTAGGACAGGGAAGCAGGTGTGCTATGCTAGGACAGGGAAGAAGGTGTGCTATGCTAGGACAGGGAAGCAGGTGTGCTGTGCTAGGACAGGGGAGCAGGTGTGCTGTGCTAGGACAGGGGAGCAGGTGTGCTATGCTAGGACAGGGAAGCAGGTGTGCTATGCTAGGACAGGGAAGCAGGTGTGCTGTGCTAGGACAGGGGAGCAGGTGTGCTGTGCTAGGACAGGGGAGCAGGTGTGCTGTGCTAGGACAGGGAAGCAGGTGTGCTGTGCTAGGACAGGGAAGCAGGTGTGCTATGCTAGGACAGGGAAGCAGGTGTGCTGTGCTAAGACAGTGGAGCAGGTGTGCTATGCTAGGACAGGGTAGCAGGTGTGCTATGCTAGGACAGGGAAGCAGGTGTGCTATGCTAGGACAGGGAAGCAGGTGTGCTATGCTAGGACAGGGAAGCAGGTGTGCTGTGCTAGGACAGGGTAGCAGGTGTGCTGTGCTAGGACAGGGTAGCAGGTGTGCTATGCTAGGACAGGGAAGCAGGTGTGCTGTGCTAGGACAGGGAAGCAGGTGTGCTATGCTAGGACAGGGAAGAAGGTGTGCTATGCTAGGACAGGGTAGCAGGTGTGCTATGCTAGGACAGGAAAGAAGGTGTGCTATGCTAGGGCAGGGAAGCAGGTGTGCTATGCTAGGACAGGGTAGCAGGTGTGCTGTGCTAGGACAGGGAAGCAGGTATGCTATGCTAGGACAGGGTAGCAGGTGTGCTATGCTAGGACAGGGAAGCAGGTGTGCTATGCTAGGACAGGGAAGCAGGTGTGCTATGCTAGGACAGGGTAGCAGGTGTGCTATGCTAGGACAGGGTAGCAGGTGTGCTATGCTAGGACAGGGGAGCAGGTGTGCTATGCTAGGACAGGGAAGCAGGTGTGCTATGCTAGGACAGGGAAGCAGGTGTGCTGTGCTAGGACAGGGTAGCAGGTGTGCTGTGCTAGGACAGGGGAGCAGGTGTGCTATGCTAGGACAGGGAAGCAGGTGTGCTGTGCTAGGACAGGGAAGCAGGTGTGCTATGCTAGGACAGGGGAGCAGGTGTGCTGTGCTAGGACAGGGTAGCAGGTGTGCTGTGCTAGGACAGGGGAGCAGGTGTGCTATGCTAGGACAGGGTAGCAGGTGTGCTGTGCTAGGACAGGGGAGCAGGTGTGCTGTGCTAGGACAGGGTAGCAGGTGTGCTGTGCTAGGACAGGGGAGCAGGTGTGCTATGCTAGGACAGCCTGGTTGTTCACATTCTAAAGCCTTTTTCCTGGATCGTTGATGGAGAGCAGAGCACATTGTCCTGTGTCCAGGTGATTTACAGTGCAGACTTGCTTTCTGCCATTGGATATGTCCAGTCACAATGTGTTCTTCATATGAATGGTGTTATAGCTATAAAGCAGGGATCACCAATCCTGGTCCTCGAGGTCCGCTGTCCTGACAGTTTTCGATGTTTCCCTGCTCCAACACACCTGATTCAAATAAAGGGTCATTATGAGGCTTCCATAGAGCTTGATAACGACCCTTCATTAGAATCAGGTGTGCTGGAGCAGGGAAACATTGAAAACTGTCAGGACTGCGGACCTCGAGGACCAGGATTGGTGATCCTTGCTATAGAGTCTGTCTATCTAATGGATTTGAAAACTAAGCAGAGAATCAGGGAAAACTGTAACTGAGAGACAAACAAAGGAAGTCAGATGGCTCAGCAGGTTAAGGCGTTGGCCTTGTATTCGGAAAGTTGTGAGTTTGTACCCCGACTGTGACTATGTGATGTTGTGTCCTTGGGCAAGGCACTTCACCCTACTTGCCTCAGGGGGATTGTCCCTGTACTTATAATTGAAAGTCACTTTGGATAAAAGTGTCTAAATGACACTAAATGAATGAATGCTAAATGAAGCATTATTAGATGTCAGGTAAATAAAAATAGCAGTGTGTTTTCATACAGGGAAGCTGGACAGATAGTAATTACCTCCTGATTTCACCACAGTGACAAACTGTATTTAGTTCACTTAAGTTGGACAAGTAGGTCCTCACATACCAATTTCCCCCGTCGCTGGTGGTTCAGTGTAATTTAAGAGTCATTGCCTTTGTCCAGTGCACAGGAGCCAGCATGACACTCTGGAGACACAACATCAAACAGAATAATCAATGTTGAATCAAGTGGGTTCTTAATGTCTATCAATTCCCATTGGTTGCTGTCTCTGTCACATGATTCTGAAGTGTACTGAGGCTTTGGCTCAAACCTTTCATGAGTAGAGTTGTCCAGGTGTGGTGCCCCTCCTTCAACTGGTTATCAAGGGCATTGACCAGAAGGCTGGGTGTGTTTGTCTTGTGTTTGGGTGTGTTTTCACAGGGCGTGTCTGTGTGTGTGTGTGTGTGTGTGTGTGTGTGTGTGTGTGTCTGTATGTCTGGGTGTGTGTGTGTGTGTGTCACTGACTGGACTATTGATCCATGTGATCATTCTATTGATCTATTTGTTTCCCTGATACAGTAATTGCAGAAAGTATGGCTCTTTCTGTTTGGCAAAAAAACAGTAAGTCTGTAACTCAGGTTTGAAGTACCTCAGTACTGGAAGTAAACCAGGAGCGTATAACCAGGAAAAGCCCAGATACTCCCTAAAACAGACATTCAACAAAGACACGACCCAGACCTCAGCCCCTGTCCCTAGCTTGACTTCTTAGTCACTGCCCCCCCCCCCACCACCAAGAGCCCCAAGCAGGGATCCTGGCTAGGAGCCAACATGGCTGGGAGCCAGCCTGCTGGAGGCAGCATGTTCATAATCAAACATGTCATATTAACTTAGGTGCAGCCACTGACTGTGGCCTGCTTACATAACCCAGCACAAGCATCTCATATTGCTCCGCTTAAAGAACCACAAAGCCGTTCTTCATTTGGGTCGTCAGACGGTTCGTCTGCTGTGCTCTTTACTCAACATGATTTCACCCAGAACAGACCCTGCTTCTCTACGTCTTTATGACACGTTTATGACACTGAACCAGTGTTCTGCTTCTGTGGTACCAACATGTCTGTGAGGCTTCTACACTGGACAGTCTGTGAGGCTTCTACACTGGACAGTCTGTGGAGCTTCTACACTGGACAGTCTGTGGAGCTTCTACACTGGACAGTCTGTGGAGCTTCTACACTGGACAGTCTGTGGAGCTTCTACACTGGACAGTCTGTGGAGCTTCTACACTGGACAGTCTGTGGAGCTTCTACACTGGACAGTCTGTGGAGCTTCTACACTGGACAGTCTGTGAGGCTTCTACACTGGACAGTCTGTGAGGCTTCTACACTGGACAGTCTGTGAGGCTTCTACACTGGACAGTCTGTGGAGCTTCTACACTGGACAGTCTGTGAGGCTTCTACACTGGACAGTCTGTGAGGCTTCTACACTGGACAGTCTGTGGAGCTTCTACACTGGACAGTCTGTGAGGCTTCTACACTGGACAGTCTGTGGAGCTTCTACACTGGACAGTCTGTGGAGCTTCTACACTGGACAGTCTGTGAGGCTTCTACACTGGACAGTCTGTGAGGCTTCTACACTGGACAGTCTGTGGAGCTTCTACACTGGACAGTCTGTGGAGCTTCTACACGTTTTTTCTTTGTTATTGTTCGCGTCCCACAGGTAGACAGACTACTGTCCATCTGAGACTCACCTTAAATCTTTTATTTGTTCGGCTAAAAGCTTATATAGCTCTTCCCTTGGCACTTTTTGGTTCTCACGATGTATGTTTCATGATCTATAAGCCTGCTATGTTTGGGGTCTATCAAGTTACTATGCTCAGTGACTGAAGCTCTTTAGTAAAGCTCTCTCTAGCAAAGTCGCTTTGGATAACAGCGTCTGCTAAATGAATGAATGTAAATGTCTAGAAGTGTTGGCTGGTCTTGATGGTCTTCAGGAGATCTGCATGATGGTGTGGTTTGATAGGCTGCCTGGATTCTGCCAGCCTTCCTGGTCATGTGTCCTCATGGATGGTGTGTCCCTCTGCTTGAGTGTGTGTGTGTGTGTGATGTGATACAGCAGTGTCTGTTGTGTCTGTGTCTGTTGTGGCCCGGCCAGCAGCACTGACTGAATGGATGTCTGGCTGCACATATTACACAATACAAAAGGAGATGAGGGAGGGAGGGGGGAGGGGAGCAGTGTTGACCCCCTTCTCCTCTCCCAGTCTCGGAAGCTTTCTTGTACCACTTCCCTTTCTTAAAAAAAAAAAATCGTACATCCGTTTTTTCAGCTCTTCCTTAACTTTGTCCATGTGCTGCTGTCATGCTTCATGCTTCCCCCCCTCCCCTCTCCGCCTCCTCCCTCTCCTCTTTCTCTCCTCTCCGCTCCCCTCCTCTCCCCTCTCTTCACCTCTCCTCCTGCCCTCTCCTCCTGCCCTCTCCCCTCTCTCTTCACCTCTCCACCTGCCCTCTCCCCTCCTCTCCCCTCTTGCTTCACCTCTCCTCCTGCCCTCTCCCCTCTCTCTTCACCTCTCCTCCTGCCCTCTCCTCCTGCCCTCTCCCCTCTCTCTTCACCTCTTGCTTCACCTCTCCTCCTGCCCTCTCCCCTCTCTCTTCACCTCTCCTCCTGCCCTCTCCTCCTGCCCTCTCCCCTCTCTCTTCACCTCTTGCTTCACCTCTCCTCCTGCCCTCTCCCCTCTCTCTTCTTCTCTCCTCCTGCCCTCTCCCCTCTCTCTTCTTCTCTCCTCCTGCCCTCTCCCCTCCTCTCCCCTTTCTCTTCTCCTCTCCACCTGCCCTCACCCCTCCTCTCCCCACCCTCTTCACCTCTCCACCTGCCCTCTCCCCTCCTCTCCCCTCTCTTCACCTCTCCTCCTGCCCTCTCCTCCTGCCCTCTCCCCTCTCTCTTCACCTCTCCACCTGCCCTCTCCCCTCCTCTCCCCTCTTGCTTCACCTCTCCTCCTGCCCTCTCCCCTCTCTCTTCACCTCTCCTCCTGCCCTCTCCTCCTGCCCTCTCCCCTCTCTCTTCACCTCTTGCTTCACCTCTCCTCCTGCCCTCTCCCCTCTCTCTTCTTCTCTCCTCCTGCCCTCTCCCCTCTCTCTTCTTCTCTCCTCCTGCCCTCTCCCCTCCTCTCCCCTTTCTCTTCTCCTCTCCACCTGCCCTCACCCCTCCTCTCCCCACCCTCTTCACCTCTTCTCCTGCCCTCTCCCCTCTCTCTTCACCTCTTCTCCTGCCCTCTCCCCTCTCTCTTCACCTCTTCTCCTGCCCTCTCCCCTCTCTCTTCTCCTCTCCTCCTGCCCTCTCCCCTCCTCTCCCCTTTCTCTTCTCTCCACCTGCCCTCACCCCTCCTCTCCCCTCTCTCTTCACCACTCCTCCTGCCCTCTCCCCTCTCCTATTCACTCTCATGCTTTCTTCCTTGGGAACTTCCAGAGGGATGTGGAAGAGGAGGGGAACATGGGAGGGAGGTGCGGCCTGTGGAGGCTGGAGTGTGGGAGGCGTGTCATTGGCTGAGGAGGCGGGGAGCTCTCGCTGACAATTGGCCGGCTGTCTGGGAACAGTGAGTGGAGTTCCACCCTGTTCCAAAGAGAATGAGCAGTGTGGGACTGTGAGAGAGACTCACTCCCACTGCCTGGATCAGGGAGAGAGACTCACTCCCACTGCCTGGATCTCCCACTGCCTGGATCAGGGAGAGAGACTCACTCCCACTGCCTGGATCTCCCACTGCCTGGATCAGGGAGAGAGACTCACTCCCACTGCCTGGATCTTCTCTGTTTGTTTTGGTGTCTTTGAGCTGGAATTTCAGACAGAGGACAAACCACAGGACTGCAGTCTAGCTGCAGTGAGACTCACCGTGCTCTCTCTCTGTCTGTCTGTCTGTTTCCCTCTCTCTCTCTGTCTCTCTCTCTCTCTCTCTGTCTCTCTGTCTCTCTCTCTCTCTCTCTCTGTGCCTCTCTCTCTCCTGCCCTCTCTCTATTTTCTCTCCCTCTCTATTTTCTCTCCCTCTCTCTGTCTGTCTCTCTCACCCTCTCATCAACATCATCAAAGGGGAAAAGTAAGTCACAGCTTTGCCTATTGTCCTTCCATATCCTGTCTTAGTTTAACCACAGTGAGAGGATGTCGCAGCACAGATGTACGTTACCTGCAAAGTGACAGACAATGACACTTTGCATCAGTATCGATGCAGCAGCTGTGAAATGATCTGTGTGCAGTCAGTGGTGGATCCAAGGTGAAGGTGTGTGTGTGTGTGTGTGTGCAGTCAGTGGTGGATCCAAGGTGAAGGTGTGTGTGTGTGTGTGTGTGTGTGTGTGCACTCTGGGATGCTGGGACGAGCAGACAGTTCACACTCTGTGTCATCAGTAGCTTTAAAGGTTGTCTGGGGATTTCATGTTCACAAAATAAGTTTGTATGTACGAGTCTGCGAGCACGTGTGTGTTCACACTCATCCACAAATGTGTTGCACGCACACGCGTGTGCTTCTGGCGTTGCAACGTTATGCACATGTCCGTTTCATGTACACCTGAGCGTGTGCTGGAAGAGGAGTGTGTGGAGTTCCTGAGTGAAGTGGTGACTGCATTGACAGACCAGCTCAAGGTCCCCCCCCCCCACTCCCCCCACACACACCCCCATAAACCTCCATCCGATTGACTTTCAGGCTGGAGGGGGGGAGCGCTAAAAATAGGTCTGCTCCAAATTGTGCTGCAGTCACACTTTCATTCAGGGGAACAACAGTTGACAAGACATGCATGGAAGTTAGGAGATGAATGGGGGGTGGGGGGTAGGGGGGGATTCATAAAAACAAAACAAAAAAACAAACAGGTGTTTCAAATAAATCCTAGTGAAATTCCAAGGATGAGATCAGATCATCAGGCTGTGCGTTTGCCCGGGGGGGGTATTCCTCAGTGAGACAGGGACTTTTAGGGGGGAGGGAAGGTGTGTGTGTGTGTGTGTGTGTGTGTGTGTGTGTGTGTGTGTGTGCAGAGCTGTCAGAATTTCCCTTGTTAAACTAAGCCACATGTAGCAAAGTCTTATCCAGGACCTCTCCCATTCAGCCCTGCTCCTCTTTCATGGCATCGCTCCATCCCTCCATCTCTCCATCCATACGTCCCTTCATCCCCCCATCCCTCTCTCCCTCTATCCCTCCCTCCACCTGTCCATCCCTCCATCCCCCCATCCCTTCATCCCCCCAATCCCTCTCTCCCTCTATCCCTCCGTCCACCTCTCCATCCCTCCATCCCCCCAATCCCTCTCTCCCTCTATCCCTCCGTCCACCTCTCCATCCCTTCATCCCCCCATCCCTCTCTCCCTCTATCCCTCCCTCCACCTCTCCATCCCTTCATCCCCCCAATCCCTCTCTCCCTCTATCCCTCCCTCCACCTCTCCATCCCTCCATCCCCCAATCCCTCTCTCCCCTATCCCTCCCTCCACCTCTCCATTCCTCCATCCCCCATCCCTCCCTCCCTCCCTCCCTCCCTGCCTCCACCTCCCCCTCTCTGAATCTCCATCGTCATGCATAATTGAATAATTAGGTTTATGTAATCAATTACTGGCAGGCCTGGCAGCCTTCCTTGTTGGTCAGGGGAGCTTGCGAATACGGAAAACTGTGTTTCGTAAACACCCTGTCATCAACCAGGAAGCCATTCCCATTTCCACAGGGAAACCTCCTCAGTGGAAACATCCATGTGAAGGCCTGTGCACATCCACAGCCACCCAAGCAGGCTGGTCCAGATAAAGACCTGTGCACATCCACAGTCATCCAAGCAGGCTGGTCCAGATAAAGACCTGTGCACATCCACAGTCATCCAAGCAGGCTGGTCCAGATAAAGACCTGTGCACATCCAGTCATCCAAGCAGGCTGGTCCAGATAAAGACCTGTGCACATCCAGTCATCCAAGCAGGCTGGTCCAGATAAAGACCTGTGCACATCCAGTCATCCAAGCAGGCTGGTCCAGATAAAGACCTGTGCACATCCACAGTCATCCAAGCAGGCTGGTCCAGATAAAGAGAGGATGACAGGTCCTGTATTAGCATGTTCTTCTCCACCTGTGACCGAGGCAGCTGTTGCCTCAGAGCAGCATTGTTGTGTAGAACACTGGCAGCCTTGTGGAAGAGAAGGATGACCTCGGTCATGCAAATCCAGCCAGCGGCCCCGTGCACCTGTGTGATGTCACAGGCAGGTGAGACATCACAGGGGCCCATTGTTTGACCTGAGCCCAGGGAGAGGGGAGGAGGAGGGGAGGACAAGGGGAGGAGGAGGGGAGGAGGAGGGAAGAGGAGGAGGGAAGAGGAGGAGGGAAGAGGAGGAGGGAAGAGGAAAGAAGAGAGGAAAGGAGAGAGGAAAGGAGAGAGGAAAGAAGAGAGGGAAGGAGAGAGGAAAGGAGAGAGGAAAGGAGAGAGGAAAGAAGAGAGGGAAGGAGAGAGGAAAGGAGAGAGGAAAGAAGAGAGGGAAGGAGAGAGGAAAGAAGAGAGGAAAGGAGAGAGGAAAGGAGAGAGGAAAGGAGAGAGGAAAGGAGAGAGGAAAGGAGAGAGGAAAGGAGAGAGGAAAGGAGAGAGCATTTCTCAGAGGATCTGATCCCAGCAGATTTTTTGGTTTGTTCTGGTCTCTCTCTCTTTTAGTCTTTATCTCTCTCTGGCTCCCCCCTCTCTCTCACTCCCTCTCTATCTCTGTCTCCCCCCTCTCTCACACTTCCTCTTTCTCCATCTGTCTCCCCCCTCTTTCTCACTCCCTCTCTTTCTATCTCTGTCTCCCCCCTCTCTCTCACTTCCTCTCTATCTCCCTGTCTCCCCACTCTCTCTCTCTCACTCCCTTTCTCTCTATCTCTGTCTGTCTCCCCCCTCTCTCTCACTCTATCTCTTGCTCTTTATCAACAATCTCTCCTGTCTCCATCTCACCCTCTATTTCGATCACGTTATGTGACGCACACATCCATAATACATACCAGACAACCTTCTGCCATCAGCAAGTTCTTATTAATACAGCTTGGCCGTGTCTGTATCATTCATTCATTCTATACAGCTTATCAGCGGTGCTGCTTATTCCCGTCACGGGTGACTGGAGCCCAACACACAGAGAGAGAGTTTGTCAGTGAGGCTTTGAGAGGAAGTACAGTATATACAGTGTGTGTGTGTGTGTGTGTGTGTGTGTGTGCCTGCAGGGGTTGAAGCATCTGCAATATTGCTGTTTACTATTACTCCTCTACAGAGGTGCTGCTGTGCTGCAGACACCTGGGGTGTGTTTGTGATTTTTGGGTTCATGTATGTGTGTCTCTGCGCTGGTGTGGGTGTGTGTGTCTCTGTGTGCTGGTGTGGGTGTGTGTGTGTCTCTGTGTGCTGGTGTGTGTGTGTGTGTCTCTGTGTGCTGGTGTGTGTGTGTGTCTCTGTGCACTGGTGTGGGTGTGTGTGTGTCTCTGTGCGCTGGTGTGGGTGTGTGTGTGTGTCTCTGTGCGCTGGTGTGGGTGTGTGTGTGTCTCTGTGTGCTGGTGTGTGTGTGTGTGTCTCTGTGCGCTGGTGTGTGTGTGTGTGTGTCTCTGTGCGCTGGTGTGGGTGTGTGTGTCTCTGTGCGCTGGTGTGGGTGTGTGTGTGTCTCTGTGCGCTGGTGTGTGTGTGTCTCTGTGCGCTGGTGTGTATGTGTGTGTGTCTCTGTGCACTGGTGTGTGTGTGTGTGTCTCTGTGTGCTGGTGTGTATGTGTGTGTGTCTCTGTGCGCTGGTGTGTGTGTGTGTGTCTCTGTGTGCTGGTGTGGGTGTGTGTGTGTCTCTGTGCGCTGGTGTGTGTGTGTCTCTGTGTGCTGGTGTGGGTGTGTGTGTGTCTCTGTGTGCTGGTGTGTGTGTGTGTGTGTGTGTCTCTGTGTGCTGGTGTGTGTGTGTGTGTGTGTCTCTGTGTGCTGGTGTGTGTGTCTCTGTGTGCTGGTGTGTGTGTGTCTCTGTGTGCTGGTGTGTGTGTGTGTGTGTCTCTGTGTGCTGGTGTGTGTGTCTCTGTGTGCTGGTGTGTGTGTCTCTGTGTGCTGGTGTGGGTGTGTGTGTGTGTCTCTGTGTGCTGGTGTGTGTGTGTGTGTGTCTCTGTGTGCTGGTGTGTGTGTGTGTGTCTCTGTGCGCTGGTGTGTGTGTGTGTGTCTCTGTGTGCTGGTGTGTGTGTCTCTGTGTGCTGGTGTGTGTGTGTGTGTGTCTCTGTGTGCTGGTGTGTGTGTCTCTGTGTGCTGGTGTGTGTGTGTCTCTGTGTGCTGGTGTGTGTGTGTGTGTGTCTCTGTGTGCTGGTGTGTGTGTGTGTGTCTCTGTGTGCTGGTGTGTGTGTGTGTGTGTGTGTCTCTGTGTGCTGGTGTGTGTGTGTCTCTGTGTGCTGGTGTGTGTGTGTGTGTCTCTGTGTGCTGGTGTGTGTGTGTGTGTGTGTGTGTGTGTCTCTGTGTGCTGGTGTGTGTGTGTGTGTGTGTGTCTCTGTGTGCTGGTGTGTGTGTGTGTGTCTCTGTGTGCTGGTGTGTATGTGTGTGTGTCTCTGTGTGCTGGTGTGGGTGTGTGTGTCTCTGTGTGCTGGTGTGTGTGTGTGTGTGTCTCTGTGTGCTGGTGTGTGTGTGTGTGTGTGTGTCTCTGTGTGCTGGTGTGTGTGTGTGTGTCTCTGTGTGCTGGTGTGTATGTGTGTGTGTCTCTGTGTGCTGGTGTGGGTGTGTGTTGTGTCACACATGGCTGCACTTGTTAGTCAATGACTTTTCCTTAATGACTCAGCAAGAGCATTCAGTGTTCTGTGAAGGGTTGGGGTTAGCGTGTTGAAGGGTTGGGGTTAGCGTGTTGAAGGGTTGGGGTTAGCGTGTTGAAGGGTTGGGGTTAGCGTGTTGAAGGGTTGGGGTTAGCATGTTGAAGGGTTGGGGTTAGCGTGTTGAAGGGTTGGGGTTAGCGTGTTGAAGGGTTGGGGTTAGCGTGTTGAAGGGTTGGGGTTAGCGTGTTGAAGGGTTGGGGTTAGCGTGTTGAAGGGTTGGGGTTAGCGTGTTGAAGGGTTGGGGTTAGCGTGTTGAAGGGTTGGGGTTAGCGTGTTGAAGGGTTGGGGTTAGCGTGTTGAAGGGTTGGGGTTAGCGTGTTGAAGGGTTGGGGTTAGCGTGTTGAAGGGTTGGGGTTAGCGTGTTGAAGGGTTGGGGTTAGCGTGTTGAAGGGTTGGGGTTAGCGTGTTGAAGGGTTGGGGTTAGCGTGTTGAAGGGTTGGGGTTAGCGTGTTGAAGGGTTGGGGTTAGCGTGTTGAAGGGTTGGGGTTAGCGTGTTGAAGGGTTGGGGTTAGCGTGTTGAAGGGTTGGGGTTAGCGTGTTGAAGGGTTGGGGTTAGCGTGTTGAAGGGTTGGGGTTAGCGTGTTGAAGGGTTGGTCTTAGCGTGTTGAAGGGTTGGGGTTAGCGTGTTGAAGGGTTGGGGTTAGCGTGTTGAAGGGTTGGGGTTAGCGTGTTGAAGGGTTGGGGTTAGCGTGTTGAAGGGTTGGTCTTAGCGTGTTGAAGGGTTGGGGTTAGCGTGTTGAAGGGTTGGGGTTAGCGTGTTGAAGGGTTGGGGTTAGCGTGTTGAAGGGTTGGGGTTAGCGTGTTGAAGTGTTGGGGTTAGTGTGTTGAAGGGTTGGGGTTAGCATGTTGAAGTGTTGGGGTTAGTGTGTTGAAGGGTTGGGGTTAGCATGTTGAAGGGTTGGGGTTAGTGTGTTGGGTTCACAGCAGGGTGTGAAGTGGACACTCAGACAGGCGAAGACTCACTGGAGTGGAAAACTACACAGGAAACATCCTCCTTCCTCTCTCCCTCCTCAATGTTTACTGACGGGCCTGATCAAGATCAGATTTGTTGTTTTTTTATTCTATGATCAGCCGGACTGAGAGGAAGTCCTTTTGGCAAGCAGATGCAGGGAAAAAACACTCATGCCAGGCGCACACACACACACACACACACACACACACACACAAACACACACACACATTCGCTCAAACACACCCACCCACAACCTACACAGGATCCCATCCCACATCAGATCACCCTCTTTATTGCGGTTCATGTTCCCGTTAGGAGGAAAACTCTTCTCAGTTGACTTCCACCGTGTGGAAACTTCTGGTCGAAGTCGCTTTACGACTCTTCTAATCCAGCTTGATCCAGTCCAGTTCATGAGGCTACAGACAGACCCATGATGCTGCTGGTGTTCCACAGGGGCTACAGCATCTACACTATGAAGATACTACATTCTCGCGCATGTTAACATGGATGTCGTTTTCAGTCCAAAAAAAACAAATGGCGTGGGGGACACACCTTAAATTTATAATCTGTTCGGCTAAAAGCTTATATAGTTCTTCCCTTGGCACTTATTGGTTCTGACAGTGTATGCTTCATAATCTATAAGCCTGCTATGTTGGGGTCTATCAAGTTGCTATGCTCAGTGAACGATGCTCTTTAGTAAAGCTCTCTCTTGTCAAAGTTGCTTTGGATAAAAGCGTCTGTAAATGAATGAATGTAAATGTAGTACAGGCCCCTGGACTGCGGGGCATTAAGAGCGATAAACCATGAGACGTGAAGCAGAGGTGTGTAAGCAGAAGAGGACGTTGTTGCAAGTCAAGAGGAGGGTAAGGATGATGTCATCTGTGATGATGGATGAGGACGGTAAGGATGATGTCATCTGTGATGATGATGGATGAGGAGGGTAAGGATGAAGTCAGGCAGGGTCAACAGCTTCTGAGAGGGCAGCCATTAAGGAAGCAGACGCAGCTTCCTGTCAGCAAGCTTCCTGTCACAGCAAGCTTCCTGTCTTTGTGTCCCAAGGCTGAACAGGCTCTCTGATGATCCCCCCCCCCCCCCCCCCCCAAAGCTTCCATTTGACCTTTCGGTTCAGGATGTCTCTGTTTTGATCCTCTTCGTCATTGGCGGGGAAGGAGGAGGACAGGAACAAGACTATATGGGAAAGAGATGGGATGAGAGAGTTTGACGAACTTGCGAGACAACTTGTGTTTTTGTTTCACAAAGGAGAAAACTTTCCGTAAACAGTTTTCTGGCATGTTCTGTGATTGCCCTGAGTTACAGAATATTCCATTTAGCTAAGGAATAGCGCGAAGGGCTCTGTAAAGTCTTTGAGATGTTTCTGATTCTTTTGACTTTTTCTTTTCTTGTGAGAATGAAGATTGGCTGAGTTGAGTTACATGTTGATATCCAGTCCCCTTTCTCTCATGTGTTGTAACACCCAAGCGACTGGTCTTTAAAGGGCTGTTGTGAGAGACCACTGACAGACCACACTGGATGCACAAGCGTTATAAGAACGAGTCTTGCTACAACAATGACCAAAGTGTTCAATGTGGATCTGTGACCCAAAGCTCTGATCATACTGGAACTGGAGGGTGTGGTTTCAGGACTCAAAGTGAGTCGAATCCCTCAATTTAACCCTGACTCTGTCTCTCAAACTCTGTGGTGTCTGTACCTCTCAACCTCCCACACTCTCTATCTCTGTTTTAAACCCTGTGGTGTCTGTACCTCTCAACCTCCCACACTCTCTATCTCTGTTTTAAACTCTGTGGTGTCTGTTCCTCTCAACCTCCCACACTCTCTATCTCTCTGGTTGAGGTCTAATTCCACTTGACCATCTAGGCCAGTGGACTGAACAGTCTTAGACTCAACTTAATATGTCACCGTTGATCCCAGTGATGCTGTGAAGAGCTGGAACACACGGTCATCTGATGCTGCAGCTACGGCTCGTGGCACGTTCATCGATGGATGATGATAATAGTAAATAATATAACGTAATACATGATGATCTTAATAGAGATGAGTGCGTTGGCGTGTGTGTGTGTGCTCGCCTGTGTGAGTGTCAGAGCGTATGAGCCGCGGGCCAGTGTGTGTGGTTGTGTGTGTGTGTGTGTGTGTGTGCCTGCCTCGCTCTGTAAGCCTGTGCCTGTTGTTTGTGTGGACAACAGTGTGTGTTGGTAATGTGGTCCGAAAGGTCCTTACAATCTGGTCACCCCCAACTAATGATGATGGGTTATATAAGGTGCGCTGTTCTGATCTGGAACAGAGCATGATGACAGAACACACATGACCGCTCCTACTAAGATGTAGATGGTCTCAGGTCATCCCAACCTTATTAGCGGCAGCAGTGAGTCATGTCTAACATGGAAGGGCTCTCTCACTGGAGCTCTCCTCAGTCCTCAGAAGCTGGACCTGGTGTTCTGATTAGACATCATGTTCTAGAATGTTCCCATACTGTATATTTAACGCGTGCATGAAAGCGCTCCACGGTCTCTTTGCTGTTTCCGCTCAGACACACTAATAGTCGCTAAGAAACTGGATCAATCACGGATCAACCAGAGAATCAGACCATGAGCCTCAACATCGGCCATCACCTTGGGGGTGTTGGAGAACGTCTCTTTTCCCGAGCTGCCTCACACTGCTGGGTCTTCCTCAGGGGAGGATGTTGTGTCCTCCTGTGTGCTCTGTGTGGTTAAGCAGAAGTCAAGCTCATCAGAGCGCTGTTGCGTAACCCGGACAGGGAAGTGGAACATCTCCTCAGATCAGGCTCAGTGTTTGGGCTCTCAGGGGATCGGACTCGCTTGATTGCTTCATCACGGTGTTTGGGTCCTGACTTGTTACTCCTATAGCAGACCTGGTGTGTGTGTGTGTGTGCTTGTGTGTGTGTGTGTTTCACAAAGCGTACACGTGTGTTTGCTTTTGTTTCCCTGAAGCCTCTACCCTTATTGGAGGACAGATCTGGTTGTTGGTCGATTCATGTTGGCTGTCATGACGCGTCACTGGAGGATCGCCTGTCAGGCTTTTCAAAGCTGCTGTCCTACTTTGATGACAGCTGAAGAGCAGAGGAGGTCGATCAGCCTCATCAGGGAGATCAATGTGATCATTTCAGCAGCATGATTCTGCCTGCATCCTGTGTGTGTGTGTGTGTGTGTGTGTGTGTGTATCCTGACAGTGTGTGTGTGTATCCTGACAGTGTGTGTGTGTATCCTGGCAGTGTGTGTGTGTATCCTGACAGTGTGTGTGTGTATCCTGACAGTGTGTGTGTGTGTATCCTAGCAGTGTGTGTGTATCCTGGCAGTGTGTGTGTATCCTGACAGTGTGTGTGTGTATCCTGGCAGTGTGTGTGTATCCTAGCAGTGTGTGTGTGTGTATCCTAGCAGTGTGTGTGTGTCCTGACAGTGTGTGTGTATCCTAGCAGTGTGTGTGTGTATCCTAGCAGTGTGTGTGTATCCTAGCAGTGTGTGTGTGTGTATCCTAGCAGTGTGTGTGTATCCTAGCAGTGTGTGTGTATCCTGACAGTGTGTGTGTATCCTAGCAGTGTGTGTGTATCCTAGCAGTGTTTGTGTATCCTAGCAGTGTGTGTGTGTCCTGACAGTGTGTGTGTATCCTAGCAGTGTGTGTGTGTATCCTAGCAGTGTGTGTGTATCCTGACAGTGTGTGTGTGTGTATGTGTATCCTAGCAGTGTGTGTGTGTGTGTATCCTAGCAGTGTGTGTGTATCCTGACAGTGTGTGTGTATCCTAGCAGTGTGTGTGTATCCTGACAGTGTGTGTGTATCCTAGCAGTGTGTGTGTATCCTGACAGTGTGTGTGTATCCTAGCAGTGTGTGTGTATCCTGGCAGTGTGTGTGTATCCTAGCAGTGTGTGTGTATCCTAGCAGTGTGTGTATCCTGACAGTGTGTGTGTATCCTAGCAGTGTGTGTGTATCCTAGCAGTGTGTGTATCCTGGCAGTGTGTGTGTATCCTGACAGTGTGTGTGTATCCTGGCAGCAGATGAGGGCGACAGGTCAAGCTGAGCAGAGCAGATCACAGATATTCAGGACAGAAACAGCATCAGTATCAAATGGGCTTGATGAGCTGTACTAACACAGAGTGCCCACCAGGTGGCAGCATGGTGGCAGCATGTCAGTGTCAGGAGGTTGCTGGGTGATTGCAGGATTGGGTGCAGCTGGTGGTTCCTGCTCTGCTCCAGCACACCTGAAATCACTCACACACACCCACCCACCCACACACACACACACACCCACACACACCCACACACACACACACACACACACACTGAAGGACTAAGGACAGGAGAATCAACCCCTTCAGGTAGGCATGCAGAGCCACATGTTAACTGTTTTGTTCTAGAAGATCTTTGGGCCTTCCTGGGTCTTCAGTCTGCATGTAGCTCTTCCCTGATCCTTTATAAAAGCTCTGAGTGGTCTTGGCTGCTCAGCAGCTCTATGTTAGATCTTCTGCTACCTCTGATTTAACTTTGTCTGCCTTCTGACTCTGGGGAAGTGGAGCACAGTTATCCTGTATGGGATAATTAGGGGTTATTTTAGTGTCATGTGCTGCCAAGCATAATTGTACAGAGCTTCTGGCAAACCTTTATACTGTGCTAAGGAAATGGACTTGTCAAGCTCTTTAAACTAGAAATAGTATGGCACTCAGAAATATCACTTGTTGCTGTTGTTCAGAAACTTGCTATTGTTGTGTTGTTGTTGTTGTGTTATAACTCGCACCACAAGTAGACTCCAGCCTGGCGGAGGCTCACCTTAAAACTTGTATAATGTTCAGCTGAATGCTCTTATAGTTCTTCCCTTGGTACTTATTGGTTGTCGTGATGTATGTTTTGTAATCGAGATTCCCGCTATGTAGAGATCTATTATGCTATCTATGCTCAGTGACTGATGCTCTTTTGTAAAGCTCTCTCTTGTCACTTTGGATAAAAGCGTCTGCCAAATGAATGAATGTATATGTAAACTAACATGGCTCTTATGGCCCCATCTACTGGCTGGGATAGGTAGTGCATCTTTGAGATTTTCTATTAACTTTATTTATTCAACATTTACAATCACAAAAAAACATAAGTCCAGTATGAAAATATAGTTCTATACAATGCAACACAAAAATATAAATTGTGATACATGTCAGAGCCACAAAAGAGTGGCAACAATAACTATATAGTATAATAAAGTACAGAAAGATGTTTACATCAAAGCGATACACAAGGAAAGAAAAAACAACATCAAGTGTTACATATAATGAGGTCAGTTATATGAATTTGAAAAGATTTAGAATGTTTCTTTTTGTTTTAGGGATGTCATATTTGACAGAGTTTCTTCATTTTGCTTTAGTTAAATACACATAGAAGTTTGCAGTTTAAACGGTATATTGGTTTATGACATGCCTGAGGCCAGATGAGTGATGAGTGAACCAGCGTGCTCAGGACTGGAGCGTCAGTGCTCCCCCTAGTGGCAGGGCCCCGGCACTTCTCCCTGAAAGGGAACCTGATTTATGACAGTCTGAGGAGAGAATAGCCTGAGTGAAATATGCTCTTTTTTTCCGTTTCCGTGGCTACAGACATCAGTCTTTGTCCAATGGCACGGCTCTGTGTCCTGGCTGTGTGTCTCAGATGGAATCTTCCTTCATGTTGGATGGAGATGGATGACTTGGTGTGTCACATTAGAGCTGGCAGCAGGAACATCTAAAGGCAGAAATATATCAGCCTCTCCTGGGGTTTAGGTGGATGTGTGTGTGCGTGCGTGCGTGCCTGTGTGTGTGTATGAATCTGTTTGTCTGTCTGCGTGCCTGACTGTCTGTCTGTCAGTCTGTCTTCTACCTGTCTGTGTGTGCAGGGCCGGCTCTTGGCATAGGCAACATAGGCGGTCACCTAGAGCGCTTTCTGCTGGAGGGGCGCTGCCAGGCACCCTTAATCGATAATTAATAAGAATCTTTTATTTCGAAAAATTACCGGGGTTAAATGTTGGAAAACGAGTAAAAAACTGACGTCTTTGGGAATTGGTGGCTAGCTCGCATCGGACTACAGTGGACTCACGTCCCCGTCCCCGTCCCCGTCCCCGTCCCCCCCCCCCCCCCAGCTTGACAGAAAATGGGGGGGGAGTGCGCGCAGTACTCTCGCCTAGGGCACTAAATTAGGTAGAGCCGGCCCTGTGTGTGTGTGCACTGTCGCTCTGGTCAGGAGGGAGTGTGAAGACTTTCAGCATGGTGAGTGTGTAAGGCAGTTTAATGTAAGGAGCTTTCAGCATGGTGAGTGTGTAAGGCAGTTTAATGTAAGGAGCTTTCAGCATGGTGAGTGTGTAAGGCAGTTTAATGTCAGGAGCTTTCAGCATGGTGAGTGTGTAAGGCAGTTTAATGTAAGGAGCCTTCAGCATGGTGAGTGTGTAAGGCAGTTTAATGTAAGGATCTTTCAGCATGGTGAGTGTGTAAGGCAGTTTAATGTGAGGAGCTTTCAGCATGGTGAGTGTGTAAGGCAGTTTAATGTCAGGAGCTTTCAGCATGGTGAGTGTGTAAGGCAGTTTAATGTAAGGAGCTTTCAGCATGGTGAGTGTGTAAGGCAGTTTAATGTCAGGAGCTTTCAGCATGGTGAGTGTGTAAGGCAGTTTAATGTAAGGATCTTTCAGCATGGTGAGTGTGTAAGGCAGTTTAATGTAAGGAGCTTTCAGCATGGTGAGTGTGTAAGGCAGTTTAATGTCAGGAGCTTTCAGCATGGTGAGTGTGCAAGGCAGTTTAATGTAAGGAGATTTCAGGAGCTGAGTCTAATTAAAACTGCTTAGTTAGTTGGCTGAACAAGTTAGTTGGCTGATGAGTTAGTAGGTTGATACCTGCTGAGAAAAATATCAGTTTTTTCTAAGATGCTTTAAAGTGCATATCACTATATTTTTACTATTGATATTTTATTTCATTTATACGTTACTCTTGAGTGCTGTAGTTTACCTTGCTGTTGCAAAATGCAATTTCCCAACTGTGACGGCTGCGATAAACGATGATCTTATCTTCTCTTATTTTATGCCAAGTTAGAAGTCATATGCACTGAAATGTGAATCCTGAAAGATTTGAGTGAAGCTAAAACAGTTATAAAGTTCCTATGACAGTTTAGCTCATTCTGTCATATAATCAGTCTCTACTGAGCTTGTGTTTGTCTGTGTTCATACCTGTGAGTGCATGTTGACTTAGAGCAGTGGTTCTCAACCCTGGTCCTCAGGGCCCCACTGTCCTGCATGTTCTAGATGTTTCCCTGGTCCTCAGGGCTCCACTGTCCTGCATGTTCTAGATGTTTCCCTGGTCCTCAGGGCCCACTGTCCTGCATGTTGTAGATGTTTCCCTGGTCCTCAGGGCCCACTGTCCTGCATGTTCTAGATGTTTCCCTGGTCCTCAGGGCCCACTGTCCTGCATGTTGTAGATGTTTCCCTGGTCCTCAGGGCCCACTGTCCTGCATGTTTTAGAGGTTTCCCTGGTCCTCAGGACCCCACTGTCCTGCATGTTTTAAATCAGGGGTGTCCAACCCTGGTCCTCGAGGGCCGCTGTCCTGAAGGTTTTAGGTGTTTAGGCGAGGGTTAGGACTAAACTTTTACCAGAGAGAAAACCCCTGATGTAAACTAACACAAAACCATGACCTTTGACACCAGAAGAGATGCATTCACTTTACCGTATGTGTACACGGACACGGGTATTTTTTTTAATGGAGACATTTCCCTTCGTTTGTACCTATCGTTTACACACAAACGGTGAATTCGCTTCTGGAAACAAATATTTCTAAAAACTCTGGCTAAAGCGGAGATTCTGGAAAACTGCGGATTTGCGTTTGCGTGTAAACTGAGTTGAAATGAGGATTGTGATTGGCTTGCAGAGCGGCTAGACCAGACCGCCCAGGCCTGGCGTAGTTATGATGGTGCTAGATGGCGTATTTATGCAGGTTGATGTAAATTAAAACTTTTTGGAAAACAGAGGGAGGGAAATATTCGTTTTTCAAAATACCCAGCTACGTGTGCATGTAGGGTACGATACATACAACTGTGTCCACATGAAGGATTTGGAGGGAAACAGTGTGTTCTCAGTTACAGGCACGTTTACATCACTGGAAACTCTAATCTTAAAAGCAGGTTTATGACCAGCAGTTTCCCTGCTTGTCCCAGCAGGTGGCGCTGTAGAGACGACCACAGCGTCAGCTTGACAGAGTGAGTGGAGCTGAACAAACATGGAGTCTGCTCATTTAGTCCACGTTTATTTTTTCCATCATTCATCTTTGAAACTTCCTAACATTAATATTGGTCAAACTGTTGTCTGGTCGTATACCAGAGACCTTGACAGTGTAGTCGACGATCAAACTGGCTCAATAACTTGATCGATAGTTTAAAGATGGTTCATGCTCGGAGGGGACACAGTATTCTCTGAGATGGAGCGATTCATTCCAACCATCCTGCATCAGTGGAACAGCAGTTAGCTTGCGGACGGTCATTAATCCGTCTGTGAAGTTGATGTCTCATAAGTCAGTCTCACTTGTGATGACATCAGTTGATCAAGTTTCCTTCAAGGTCTTTAATTTACCGAAGAGTTTCAAGATGGCTCAGCATGACTGTTGATCCCTTTTGGCTGGTTGGTTTCTGAAGAGTTGCAGTGAGATGAATGGGTCAGAGTGAGGAGTCGTGTGGTGCTGTCGGTTAAGGTGCCGGGCTAGTTATCAGAAGGTACCTGGTTCGAACCCCGGCTGTGTCAACATGACATGATGTCCTTGGGCAAGGCACTTCACCCTACTGTCCTCAGGGGGAATGTCCCTGTACTTAATGTAAGTCACTCTGGTTAAGAGCGTCTGATGAATGATTAAAGGTAAATGTTAGAAGTTCAGGGGATTCTTCCATGGGGATGTTGCAGAGTGATTCAGTAAAGCAGAAGAGTGAGTTCATCAAGAGGGGGATGAGATGAGCGAAGTGTCACTCGTAGATCCTTCCAGCATGAAGCGTGTTCCACACCCCCTGACACGGTAGCGTGTTCCACACCCCCTGACACAGTAGCGTGTTCCACACCCCCTGACACATGAAGCGTGTTCCACACCCCCTGACACAGTAGCGTGTTCCACACCCCCTGACACATGAAGCGTGTTCCACACCCCCTGACACATGTAGCGTGTTCCACACACCCTGACACATGAAGCGTGTTCCACACCCCCTGACACATGTAGCGTGTTCCACACCCCCTGACACATGAAGCGTGTTCCACACCCCCTGACACATGAAGCGTGTTCCACACCCCCTGACACATGTAGCGTGTTCCACACACCCTGACACATGAAGCGTGTTCCACACCCCCTGACACATGTAGCGTGTTCCACACACCCTGACACATGTAGCGTGTTCCACACCCCCTGACACATGTAGCGTGTTCCACACCCCCTGACACATGTAGCGTGTTGCCCACACCCTAACCTTGTGTGTACGTCCAAGGCTAACGCAGCAGGGAAGGTGATGGAACAGGGGAGGGATCTGAGGACAGTGAGAGAAGATGTTCTGCTGTTGATCCTCTGGAGAACTGGGAGGGCTTGAACCATCCTCCTCCACCCCCATCCCCCTCTACCCCATCCCCCCGATCCCCCCTCTTTTAAATCCTTCTTCTTCTTCCATATGTCAGCTAGAGTCAACAGTAGAATCAGGTGTGTGGGAAGGAGGGAAACCTCTAGAACATGCAGGACAGTGGGCCCTGAGGACCAGGGAAACATCTAGAACATGCAGGACAGTGGGCCCTGAGGACCAGGGAAACATCTAAAACATGCAGGACAGTGGGCCCTGAGGACCAGGGTTGGATACCACTAATATAAAGGACATCTTTGGTTTCGGCAGAGTCTTGGGCCTTGGGAAATATCCTGACCCTTTTGGATTGAACAGTTTTGCGTGTAGGTGAACTTGTTTGAGGTGTGGATGCTAGGTAAATGTATGTCATTCCTCCGCAGTGCGTTAGCAATCATAGCTGCATCTTCACCGTGGCAGAACTATGTATTTTCAGATTTTAAAAAAAAAACAATTCAGCTGTCAGCATTCAGCATTCCAATGCATTTTCTGCAGGAAATGCACTTTCTATTATATCTGTATTGGTACTCTGAGTTCTGTACTGTACTTGGCAGTTGCAAACTAACATTTCTCCATTGCGGATTATCTTATTTTATCGTATGACTGTATATGTGTTTTACATTGCTAGGGGCTGCTTCACACAACAGCCTCCCTATGAAAGCACTTACTGATGCAGTGAGCGTGTGTCGAGCCACACGTGACATGCATGACACCTTGATGTGCGTGTGCACATGTATGTGTGTTCCGGAGAATAGGTGGAAACTCACAGGCATTTCACTGTCACATGGTTGCCACCCTTTTCTACAGCTTATATTAATGTTCAGTAGCGCTGCTTTAAATACACTGTGCAACACCTGCACTGTCAGGTGGGATCTTAATGGAGAATATGCATTTTTAAAATGCTTTTATCCTTTGTATTTTCCAGAGAGTAAAGATAAAAGCAAATCGCAACAATTAAGAGCGAGAGAGGGTGAGAGAGGGATGGAGAGAGAGAGAGGGATGGAGGGGGATGAAAAGAGAGAGAGCGAAGGGGGATAAAAGAGAAAGTGAGAGAGGAATGGAGAGCGAGTGACAGAGAAAGAGAAAGGGAGAGAGAATGAGAGGGGGAGAGAGAGAGATGAAGAGCGAGAGACGGAGAGAAAGGGGGAGAGAAAGCGAGGGAGAGAGAGGGTTGGAGAGCGTGTGACAGAGAGAGGGAGAGAGGGAGAGAGGGAGAGAAAGTGAGAGAGAGAGATGGATGGAAAGAGAGAGAGAGATGGATGGAAAGAGAGAGAGAGAGAGGGAGAGAAAGTGAGAGAGAGATGGATGGAGAGTGAGAGAGGGAGAGAGAGAGAGAGGGAGAGAAAGTGAGAGAGAGATGGATGGAGAGTGAGAGAGGGAGAGAGAGAGAGAGAGAGAGAGAGAGAGAGAGAGAGGGAGAGAGAGGGAGAGAAAGTGAGAGAGAGGTAGAGAGAGAGACAATGAAACAAATCATTTTCACCCTCTTTTCTTTCAAAGGCATTAGCATTTTAAAGGTGTCCTGTCAGCCAGCTGCTTGTGTTGAAGCCTTCCTTGAGTCTCCAGCATTACAGTCAAGGTCATGCAGGAATGGAAGAGCTCCATCTGAAACAAACCTGCCTCCATTCACTACGCTGCCAAGCTACTGAAAAAGACTCACAAAATCATCCAGTAAATCAATGTGTAACAACTCTGGTGGATGAACAGACCCTTCAGGATCTCTGTGTTCTCTGCAGCATCTTAGTCAGCCTCAGGTCACAGTCCACAATAACCATCTGTGCAGCGGAGATGTACAAACAAAATGCAGTACCTGTGTGTGTGTGTGTGTGTGTGTGTGTGTGTGTGCAACGACGCCCCAGATTCTTGAATGCCACAAACAAAAAGAGATAAAATGGCGACACCACTGACTCATCAAGCCACAATCAAATCAAAGGTCCGTCCCATCGCCTCCTGTCTTCCTCTGCTGCCCCTGTAGAGCCTGCAGGCCGGGGGGGGGGGGGGGGGGGGGGAGCTCTCAACACCAACACTCCCCACCAACACACTCATCCAGACTCATCACCCTCCCTCCTCTCATCCACCTCTCCTTGGTGAGCCAGGGTGGATGAGGCAGGGTGGTTGAGGCAGGGTGGATGAGGCAGGGTGGATGAGGCAGGATGGATGAGCCAGGCTGGATGAGCCAGGCTGGATGAGGCAGGGAGGATGAGCCAGGGTGGATTGTTGTGTGTGTGTGTGTGTGTGTGTGTGTGTGGGGGGTGTTGTGTGAGTGTGTGTGTGTGGTGTGTGTGTGTGTGTGTGGTGTGTGTTGTGTGTGTGTGTGTGTTTAGGTCTGTGTGTGTGTGTGTGTGTGTGTGGGGTGTGTGTTGTGTGTGTGTGTTTAGGTCTGAGTGTGTGTGCATGTGTGTGTAGAGTATGATGATAGCTTGTGTGCAGGTGAGGGCTGAGTCTCAGGTGGTGAATGCAGGTGGGAATGAGATGACTGAGGGTGAGGGCTGTGAGGGCTGTGTTTATGGACCTGCACAGTGCTGTTCCCACCAGGTGTGATGGTGTGGCCCCTCTCTCTCTCTCCCTCTCTCCTCCTTTCTCTCTCTCTCTCTCTCTCCCTCTCTCCCTCCTCTCCCTCTCTCTCCCTCCTCTCCCTCCCTCCCTCTCCTCTCTCTCTCTCTCTCTCGCTCCCTCCCTCCTCTCGCCTCTCCCTCCCACTCTCTCCTCTCTCTCCCTCTCTCCTCCCTCTCCCCCTCTCTCCTCTCTCCCTCTCTCTCCTCCCTCTTCTCTCTCTTCTCTCCCTCTCTCTCCTTCTTGCTCCCTCTCTCTCCTTCCTCTCCTCTCCCTCCCTCTCCTGTCTCTCCTCTCTCCTCTCCCTCCCTCCCTCTCCTCCCTCTCCTCTCTCTCCCTCTCTCTCCTGGCCCCTGGTTGTAATCGATGAGCAGTGTCCAGACAGACGGTTCAGTGATAATTACCTGTCTGTGTTGTTACTTCAGATGTATTTAGTGGAGGTGGTGGACAGCAGAGGTGGCTAATGCCTTACGGCTTCAAAGAAGAAGCTCCACAGTTAATAAGGGCTAGCAGACCAGGGGGACAGATGGGAACATGTATGTCGTTTTAAATCAACGATAATGGCAAGTGTCGTTAGGAGCCTCAAGCACCGGGCCAATATCAAACAAGAACGCCACTTTTGGGTTAGATAGGAATGTTAGTTTGTCCTGTAGCTGTGCAGCAGCCTAGCTTAAGCTGAGCACAGGTATGGATGCAGAAGAACAGCAGTGAAATTGTAGATGTTACTGCTACAGTACAGCTTTTATCCAGAAACACTGTGGGATTTCACAAATATACTGCAGGCTGTTCTGCACCCCCATCAAACTCTGCACCCCATCAAACTCTGCACCCCCTCAAACCCTGCACCCCCATCAAACGCTGCACCCCATCAAAATCTGCACCCCATCAAAATCTGCACCCCATCAAACTCTGCACCTCCATCAAACTCTGCACCTCCATCAAACCCTGCACCCCCATCAAACTCTGCACTTCCATCAAAATCTGCACCCCATCAAACCCTGCACCCCCATCAAACTCTGCACCCCATCAAACTCTGCACCCCATCAAACTCTGCACCTCCATCAAACTCTGCACCCCCATCAAACCCTGCACCCCCATCAAACTCTGTACCTCCATCAAACCCTGCACCCCCATCAAACTCTGCACCTCCATCAAACTCTGCACCTCCATCAAACTCTGCACCTCCATCAAACCATGCGTCTTCAGTAAACTAGGTGAACTTCTGGGTTACTGCTTTTGTAGACTAGAATTGAACACAATTGGCAAGTTTCATCTTTAGACAGTGGAGCAAATCTCAGAACATCCAGTTTAACGTGTTTGTCAGCCTGTGTGTGTGTGTGTGTGTGTGTGTGTGTGTGTGTGTGTGTGTGTGTGTGTGTGTGTGTGTGTGTGTGTGTGTGTGTGTGTGTGTGTGTGTGTGTGTGTGTGTGTGTGTGTGTGTGTGTGTGTGTGTGTGTGTGTGTGTGTGTGTGTGTGTGTGTGTGTGTGTGTGTGTGTAGCAGGTCAGGGCTAATAGACCATCCACACAGAGCAAGTTTAACATCACTGGCTGATCATTATGTGAACTTTCCCACTGTGATGGAGGCTAACAGGGAGGAACTAAGCACTGCGATGGAGGCTAACAGGGAGGAACTAAGCACTGTGATGGAGGCTAACAGGGAGGAACTAAGCACTGTGATGGAGGCTAGCAGGGAGGAACTAAGCACTGCGATGGAGGCTAGCAGGGAGGAACTAAGCACTGTGATGGAGGCTAACAGGGAGGAACTAAGCACTGTGATGGAGGCTAACAGGGAGGAACTAAGCACTGTGATGGAGGCTAGCAGGGAGGAACTAAGCACTGTGATGGAGGCTAACAGGGAGGAACTAAGCACTGCGATGGAGGCTAACAGGGAGGAACTAAGCACTGCGATGGAGGCTAACAGGGAGGAACTAAGCACTGTCACACGGCACAGTGACGAGGCACTGAACAACCACACCAAAGACACAACATAAAACACAGTAAAAACTGAATTTAAACAGTCGATAATAGTAAAATAACAACAGTACAGCTTAAGGAGATGTTTGGGTTTAAAAGTAGTGTCCAACTGTTGCCCTGTGTCATGTAGAACAACACAAAATACACGCACGCACGCACACACACACACACACACACACACACACACAAACACACACATTTACAGAGAGTTCAGAGTTCGCAAACCTGATTTCTCGAGTTTACAAGCTTACGTGCATGCGTATATGACATGAGGCAAGGAGCAATGGATATATAATCCCCCCATAGACAGACATACATAAATTCAGACAGACAGACAACCGGGGGAGAAAGGGGATGGTGGTGGGAGGCAACAGTAATGATCCTAACCTGTCTGTGTGAGTGTTGGATATCCGCGCAGCCTGTTAAGGCAGTCTTACCGGGCGAAGCCCCAATGGGCTTGCACTAGCCGGGTCAGGTGTGTTCATGATTGATTGCTTGTGCTACCTGTGTGCTTGAACCAGGGGCGGATCTACGGGGGGGCAAGGGGGGGCAGCCGCCCCCCCACTTGAGAGCCTTGCCCCCCCAGCTGCCCACGTACTGTTGTTCCATGACCCCCTGCCAAGACCTCTTGCCACCCCTTTGCCCCCCCATGTAAAATTTTCTAGATCCGCCCCTGGCTTGAACTGTTACTGCATGTGAACTGTGGTGTGTGAGCTTATGTGAGTAATAGTGTACTGAATGAGTGTATGATAGGAAATGTATGATGAGTTATGTGAATGAATGATGATATGTACTTGGATGACTGAGTGATGATGCGGGCAGCCCAAGTGCCGTTGCCAGAACTAGCTTCGCCCATTTGAACTTTAACAGACACTGTAGAGACAGGTGAGCCTCCTGACGTCTTCTGCTCCCCCTACAGGACCTCATTGTGTCCAGCTGACCTCTGGCTGACCTCTGGCTGACCTGTGGCTGACCTCTGGATGACCTCTGGCCTGGTCCGGCCTCTGGCTCTGCTCGGGCCACACCCACCATGCTAAAGAATCCCCTGGCTGAGGACGACAGCCAAAAGGACAGTGTGAGGGTGAGTAGCATTACACACACCACACACACACGCACACACACACATACTACACAGGCACACACCACATGCACAGGGAAACACACACACACGTGTTTGGTTTCCCCAGCGATAGCGGATGTCATTTTCACCTGAGCCTCAGAGTGAATGCTTCCCAGAAGGCTGCACCCTGGGAGTGACAGGACGTTAGGCTGTTTCAGAACTCACTCCTCTCCAGACTTCCCCTTCCTTCCTCCCACATCCTCCAGCTTCTTTAAAGAAACGGTCCGTTTGATGGAGGACTAATGAATCATGTGACAGGACGTCATGTGACATTTATAGTTCTTCCCTTGGCACTTATTGGTTCTCATGATGTATGATTCACAATCTAAAAAAAAACACTGTGTTCGGGGTCTATCATGTTGCTATGCTCAAAGACTGATGCTCTTTGTAAAAGCTCTCTCTTTTAAGTCGCTTTGGATAAAAGCATCTGCTAAATGAATAAATGTAAATGTAATGTCCTGAGCTCAGGTTACAATGATGGACCTTTCTAATAAATCCCTCAGTTGACAGGAAGTCTTAGAACATAACGGAACGTAAAGTTATTCTTTGGTAAGAAAAGACACAAACAAAAACTAAGTATAACAGACAGGAAGGTTATTAACAATATAAACAAGTAAATAAGCCCATCCCATCTGTTTCCCTGATGTTCTAGATGCAGTCTAGTGTCTGTTTGTCATGTAGGGCAGAGTTCAAGGCCTCGACCTTCTAACGCAGCATCAGACTTCTGGACATTTATCATATTCATGCAATCACTGAAAAATGTCCAGAAGTCTTTGATGCTGCATTACTACATGTGTAATCACTGTTCTAGAACATGTAGACCTCAGGTGGGCTACACTTGTGTCAGAATCAGAATTGGTTTTTATTAGCAAACAATGAAAATATATACGGAACAGAAGGATCGGGGAACACTGTTCTAGAACATGTTGGACAGGTGTTCCCTGAGGACCAGGGTTGGGGAACACTGTTCTAGAACAGGCAGGACAGGTGTTCCCTGAGGACCAGGGTTGGGGAACACTGTTCTAGAACATGCAGGACAGGTGTTCCCTGAGAACCAGGGTTGGGGAACACTGTACTAGAACATGCAGGACAGGTGTTCCCTGAGAACCAGGGTTGGAGAACACTGTTCTAGAACATGTAGGACAGGTGCTCCCTGAGGACCAGGGTTGGGGAACACTGTTCTAGAACATGTAGGACAGGTGCTCCCTGAGGACCAGGGTTGGGGAACACTGTTCTAGAACATGTAGGACAGGTGTTCCCTGAGGACCAGGGTTGGGGAATACTGTTCTAGAACATGTAGGACAGGTGTTCCCTGAGGACCAGGGTTGGGGAACACTGTTCTAGAACATGCAGGACAGGTGTTCCCTGAGGACCAGGGTTGGGGGAACACTGTTCTAGAACATGCAGGACAGGTGTTCCCTGAGGACCAGGGTTGGGGAACACTGTTCTAGAACATGTAGGACAGGTGTTCCCTGAGGACCAGGGTTGGGGAGCACTGTTCTAGAACATGCAGGACAGGTGTTCCCTGAGGGCCAGGGTTGGGGAACACTGTTCTAGAACATGCAGGACAGGTGTTCCTTGAGGACCAGGGTTGGGGGAACACTGTTCTAGAACATGCAGGACAGGTGTTCCCTGAGGACCATGGTTGGGGAACACTGTTCTAGAACATGTAGGACATGCAGTACTGCTGCTCCTCCCAAATAGCCCCTCTGTTCAGTGAAGTCAAACTAGTACTTTTGAGGGCCAAGAGGATCCAGGTTTCCCCATCAACCCAGCACTACTCCAGCTCACTAACAGGTTCCTCTACTCCATCAGCTGGTGTAGTGGTTTGGTTGGCATGAACACTGGCACCTCTTGGCCCTCGATGGCACCAGTTTGACACCACTGCCTGAGTTCAGAAAACCTTGCTTTTGCATCTTTCATGCATTGTGACTCAAACCTGAGTGTTGCTGACAGTCTCTGGTATTGTTATCGATCTTCCTTTTACACGTCAGTTTATTTTTGAAAAGTGGACGACGTGCTCCATCCACCAATCCGTGAGTGTCTCAGAAAACAACGTCTCCAAAACTCGTTTCCAATTCTCCACATGGATGAACTTCAATCTCCAGCTTGTGGGCTTTAGCTGGTCTAGATCCTGGTCCTCACCTCCACACTTCGTCAGGCACCTCTGCTGACATCCTGAGCTCTACGCAGCAGCCACTTCATGACTGACAGAAGGATTCCACTCTACATGGGTGGAGCTGTCTCATTAACAGGAGACAACAGCGTTAGCCTCAGGAGAGTTAGCAGAGCTCCCTGACACTTCTGGGGTTCCTTGTTCATGGTTTCCTCCTCCCTGCTCCAAATGGACCAGGTGTTTTTACATGTGCTGGAAAAGAAACATTCATTTCTACCAATCTGACAGAACAACACACACACACACACACACACACACAGGGATCTATTGGGCTGTTGTGCGTTGCTCAAGTTGGCCTCTGCCTGCCTGCCTTTAATACTGATGTGATACAACCAGACAGACCAACACAGTAGACAAGGGGGCTGGAGAGAGTTAGGGACTTTGGGTTCCAATTTTATTTACATTTATTCATTCATCAGACACGTCTATCCAAAGCGACTTACAGTAAGTACAGGGACATTCTCCCTGAGGCAAGTAGGGTGAAGTGCCTTGCCCAAGGACACAACGTCATATAGCCACAGCCGGGGCTCGATCTCACAACCTTGGGAGTGGGAGGTCACTGAAAGGGGGGGAGAGAGGGGAGGAGTGAGGGGAGGAGAGAAGAGGGGAGGAGTTCATTGAGGACGGATGGGTGCTGGAGTGGATCGAAGTTCTATTTGATCTTAGGGTGTACCTGATTACGAGCTACACAGAGGAGGGGGGGGGGGGTGCTGACACAACCCCCCCCCCTCTGGTTATATGGGGGGCAGCACAACCGCACATACACAAGCACCATGAAGCACAGACGGAGGCACACGTCAGCACACACACACAAACACACAAACACACACATTTCCTCTCATAAAGCTAAACACACCAATGTTGTTTTTCCTCAGGAAAATCGTGACAGACTTTTTTTTTCTTTGTTTGCTCATGTGTTTAAGAGACAGATAATCCTGTCTGACTGCGCTCCAGTCCAACATACATGACAAAGTTAGGATGTTGCACCTTAAGGTGATATATGACTCCGTGGGGGTGGTTTGCACATAACCAGAAAGCGCGAGCGAAATGTAAATGTGTTTCTATTTTAGTCTGAGGCACCATTCGCAGCAATTTCCCCCTTTGAAAAAGTCATGATTATGATTTCCTTTGTACGAATAGCATTAGTCATCAGAGTGAGTTGCTGTCTAAGAGTTTGCCGTAGCTAATGGGACTGTGTCTCTATGTTTAGTGACGCTGATAACCTCATGAATTGTAAATGAATCACCTCTCAGTAACGGTTCCAAGCCGAGAGGCAGCAAAGAAATGGCTTTGTGGATAAACGTGACGATTTGTCACCTGGAGCCAAATGTGCTGAAGATTCTTGTGAAGCTTCTGCCCCATGATGTTCAGAAGGAGAAGAGAGGCCGGGGGGGGGGGGGGGAGATGAGGGGGGGAGGAGGGATGAGACAGGGGAGTCAGGTGGCTCAGCAGGTTAAGGCGTTGGGCTAGTGATCGGAAGGTTGTGAGTTTGATTTCCGGCTGTGGCTACATGACGTTGTGTCCTTAGACAAGGCACTTCACCGTACTGTCCTCAGGGGAATGTCCGTCTGATAAATGACGCCATGTAAATGTAAGATGGCGAGGAGACACAAAGTTACGATGAATCAAGGAAGATGAAGAGAGAGGGTTTAGACTCTTAAGCAGGTAAGAGACAGAGATGCTCAGACTCCCCACAGGGGCTGATGGGAGATGTGTTGAGAACAGGCCAAGGAATACAGAACTAATGCAGATTAACTGACCAATCAGAGCGTCCGCTGATGAATAGTCATTAGTCAGGTAAGGAGCGTCGCCATGGTTTCGGCGATGCGCCGGGGGCCTGTGGAGTGTAACGTGTGAACGGGCCAGACGCTGCTGTGACTCCGCCTCCCTCCAGGCGCATCCTGATCACCAATTAGACCCTCAGCAGGAGTGTGGGGGGGGGGGGGGGGGGGGGAGGGGAGGGGGGAGAGGGGAGAGGAGGGGGGGGGGGGGAGAGGAGGAGAGGGGGGGGGGGAGAGAGGAGGAGAGTAGCAGAAGAGAACAGGAGTGGAAATAGAAAGGAGAGGTAGAAGAGGGGGATGGTAGGAAGGGAGGAGAGGAGGACAGAGGAGAGGACATGGCCACACATCTTATTTATCTTCCTGTCCATTGCTTTGCTTCTCAGTGTCAGTCCTATGTAGCTCCCAGCCTCTAGAGGGGACAGTGGACCGTCATCATGTTTGCATCACTCACTAGGCTGTAGAGCGGGGGGGGGTGGAGAGGGGGTCAGCTCATGTGGTATTTATTTATGATAAACGGGGGACGCATCTCTTGGATATTTCATCAAGGTAATTAGATTCACGACAAGCTTCCTAAAAGCTCTCCTGCACAGTAGTACTGCAGTTTACCCCAAAGTGAGACTGGCAGACAGGCATAGACACTGGCTAATGCAGACAGACATTCTGGAAGTGTTTTCTTATTGGAAGCTGTCATTTGACAGGCGGCTGCCCTAAATCACAGATCATGTTGTCTGAGGTGTGAGAGCTGGAGGGATGCAGAGAGCTGCACCTCAGTGCTGGAGGGATGCAGAGCTGCACCTCAGTGCTGTAGGGGCTGCATGCAGAGAGCTGCACCTCAGTGCTGGAGGGGCTGCATGCAGAGAGCTGCACCTCAGTGCTGGAGGGATGCAGAGAGCTGCACCTCAGTGCTGGAGGGATGCAGAGCTGCACCTCAGAGCTGGAGGGATGCAGAGAGCTGCACCTCAGTGCTGGAGGGGCTGCAGAGAGCTGCACCTCAGAGCTGGAGGGATGCAGAGAGCTGCACCTCAGTGCTGGAGGGGCTGCATGCAGAGAGCTGCACCTCAGTGCTGGAGGGGCTGCATGCAGAGAGCTGCACCTCAGTGCTGGAGGGATGCAGAGAGCTGCACCTCAGTGCTGGAGGGATGCAGAGAGCTGCACCTCAGTGCTGGAGGGGCTGCATGCAGAGAGCTGCACCTCAGTGCTGGAGGGGCTGCAGAGAGCTGCACCTCAGAGCTGGAGGGATGCAGAGAGCTGCACCTCAGTGCTGGAGGGGCTGCATGCAGAGAGCTGCACCTCAGTGCTGGAGGGGCTGCATGCAGAGAGCTGCACCTCAGTGCTGGAGGGATGCAGAGAGCTGCACCTCAGAGCTGGAGGGATGCAGAGAGCTGCACCTCAGTACTGGAGGGATGCAGAGAGCTGCACCTCAGAGCTGGAGGGATGCAGAGAGCTGCACCTCAGTGCTGGAGGGGCTGCATGCAGAGAGCTGCACCTCAGTGCTGGAGGGATGCGGAGCTGCACCTCAGAGCTGGAGGGATGCAGAGAGCTGCACCTCAGTGCTGGAGGGGCTGCAGAGAGCTGCACCTCAGTACTGGAGGGATGCAGAGAGCTGCACCTCAGTGCTGGAGGGATGCAGAGCTGCACCTCAGAGCTGGAGGGATGCAGAGAGCTGCACCTCAGTGCTGGAGGGGCTGCAGAGAGCTGCACCTCAGTGCTGGAGGGGCTGCATGCAGAGAGCTGCACCTCAGTGCTGGAGGGGCTGCATGCAGAGAGCTGCACCTCAGTGCTGGAGGGATGCAGCGAGCTGCACCTCAGTGCTGGAGGGATGCAGAGAGCTGCACCTCAGTGCTGGAGGGATGCAGGCCGAGAGCTGCACCTCAGTGCTGGAGGGATGCAGAGAGCTGCATCTCAGTGCTGGAGGGGCTGCATGCAGAGAGCTGCATCTCAGTGCTGGAGGGGCTGCAGGCAGAGAGCTGCACCTCAGTGCTGGAGGGATGCAGAGAGCTGCACCTCAGTGCTGGAGGGATGCAGAGAGCTGCACCTCAGTGCTGGAGGGATGCAGAGAGCTGCACCTCAGTGCTGGAGGGATGCAGAGAGCTGCACCTCAGTGCTGGAGGGATGCAGAGAGCTGCACCTCAGTGCTGGAGGGGCTGCATGCAGAGAGCTGCACCTCAGTGCTGGAGGGATGCAGAGAGCTGCACCTCAGTGCTGGAGGGATGCAGAGAGCTGCACCTCAGTGCTGGAGGGGCTGCATGCAGAGAGCTGCACCTCAGTGCTGGAGGGATGCAGAGAGCTGCACCTCAGTGCTGGAGGGGCTGCATGCAGAGAGCTGCACCTCAGTGCTGGAGGGATGCAGAGAGCTGCACCTCAGTGCTGGAGGGATGCAGAGAGCTGCACCTCAGTGCTGGAGGGATGCAGAGAGCTGCACCTCAGTGCTGGAGGGATGCAGAGAGCTGCACCTCAGTGCTGGAGGGATGCAGAGAGCTGCACCTCAGTGCTGGAGGGGCTGCATGCAGAGAGCTGCACCTCAGTGCTGGAGGGATGCAGAGAGCTGCACCTCAGTGCTGGAGGGATGCAGAGAGCTGCACCTCAGTGCTGGAGGGGCTGCATGCAGAGAGCTGCACCTCAGTGCTGGAGGGATGCAGGCAGAGAGCTGCACCTCAGTGCTGGAGGGATGCAGAGAGCTGCACCTCAGTGCTGGAGGGGCTGCATGCAGAGAGCTGCACCTCAGTGCTGGAGGGATGCAGAGAGCTGCACCTCAGTGCTGGAGGGATGCAGAGAGCTGCACCTCAGTGCTGGAGGGGCTGCATGCAGAGAGCTGCACCTCAGTGCTGGAGGGATGCAGAGAGCTGCACCTCAGTGCTGGAGGGATGCAGAGAGCTGCACCTCAGTGCTGGAGGGATGCAGAGAGCTGCACCTCAGTGCTGGAGGGATGCAGAGAGCTGCACCTCAGTGCTGGAGGGGCTGCATGCAGAGAGCTGCACCTCAGTGCTGGAGGGATGCAGAGAGCTGCACCTCAGTGCTGGAGGGATGCAGAGAGCTGCACCTCAGTGCTGGAGGGGCTGCATGCAGAGAGCTGCACCTCAGTGCTGGAGGGATGCAGAGAGCTGCACCTCAGTGCTGGAGGGATGCAGAGAGCTGCACCTCAGTGCTGGAGGGGCTGCATGCAGAGAGCTGCACCTCAGTGCTGGAGGGATGCAGAGAGCTGCACCTCAGTGCTGGAGGGATGCAGAGAGCTGCACCTCAGTGCTGGAGGGGCTGCATGCAGAGAGCTGCACCTCAGTGCTGGAGGGGCTGCATGCAGAGAGCTGCACCTCAGTGCTGGAGGGATGCAGAGAGCTGCACCTCAGTGCTGGAGGGATGCAGAGCTGCACCTCAGTGCTGGAGGGATGCAGAGAGCTGCACCTCAGTGCTGGAGGGATGCAGAGAGCTGCACCTCAGTGCTGGAGGGATGCAGAGAGCTGCACCTCAGTGCTGGAGGGATGCAGAGAGCTGCACCTCAGTGCTGGAGGGGCTGCATGCAGAGAGCTGCACCTCAGTGCTGGAGGGATGCAGAGAGCTGCACCTCAGTGCTCAGATGCAGGCAGAGCAGGTGAAGGGAGTCACATCAGTATCTGAGCTCTGAGCTTCTGAGATTCCCAGTGTTCCATGCTTCTCCATCCACTGACTAGACTGACTTCAGATGAGACACATTTGAACAGTTTGTTTTTTTCCCACACCTGTACACACAGCATACAGCACACAGTAACACAGCACACAGCACACAGTAACACAGTAACACAGCAACACAGTAACACAGTAACACAGCATACAGAACACAGTAACACAGCACACAGCACACAGTAACACAGCAACACAGTAACACAGCACACAGTAACACAGTAACACAGTAACACAGCACACAGTAACACAGTATCACAGTAACACAGTAACACAGCACACAGTAACACAGCAACACAGCAACACAGCACACAGTAACACAGTAACACAGTAACACAGCACAGAGTAACACAGCACACAGTAACACAGTAACACAGCACACAGTAACACAGTAACACAGCACACAGTAACACAGTAACACAGTAACACAGTAACACAGCACACAGTAACACAGCACACAGTAACACAGTAACACAGTAACACAGTAACACAGCACACAGTAACACAGCACACAGTAACACAGCACACAGTAACACAGTAACACAGTAACACAGTAACACAGTATCACAGTAACACAGCACACAGTAACACAGTATCACAGTAACACAGCACACAGTAACACAGCAACACAGCACACAGTAACACAGTAACACAGCACACAGTAACACAGTAACACAGCACACAGTAACACAGCACACAGTAACACAGTAACACAGTAACATAGCACACAGTAACACAGCACACAGTAACACAGCACACAGTAACACAGCACACACATTTTGTTTTTGTCTTATAGGACATTTTTATAAAAATGAAGGTTACCTTGCAGTTTAGTTACAAACATGACTTTTAACAATGACCCAGGAATAGGTTTATAGATTTTCTAGTCCTGCTGTCAAAATGTAACTTGTGAAATATTGATATATTGTAATAATCAATGATCTGGGGTAGGAGTACCTTTGAATAATTTTGACTATATTTTCAACGCTTATATATTTGAGTGTCTTGTGTTAGTCATTTGACAAATGCATCCTCTAGTGAAGTGTTGTGTAGTGGGAATATTCAAATGGAATTCCACCACAAAGACAAGCTCATTCAGATTTTCTTAAAATAGAGTTTGAGCAAATGTGCCGCAATATATACGATTGTCTTTATTCCCATGTTACTAGTCTGTGGAGAATATCTATGAATATAGAGTGCACATTAGCATACAACCATTAACCAACGGCCTGCAGTGTCTGACCATGTCTGGTAGATGGACCAGACTTAAGATGGTTCCTTTTGAGCCAATCACAGTGCATCAACAATGACTGTATATTTAGAACTGTAAGAGTTTCCTGTGGTGATAAATCATACTGGAGACATGAGTTTTTTCTGAAAGCAGGTTGTTGTTAGTGCTATAAATGCACCTTCAATGCAAAATATTTATATATATTTTTTCCTGATGATTATTCCTTTACTGTTTATTTTTATTTTGTGTGCTTAGTTGTGGTTCTTTGACTCTGATGTGGCACTTCATTTTCCTTGTACTGCTGTCCAATGACAATCCACGTCTGTTCTACATTGAACTGTGATGGTAGTCAGACTCTGTGATGGTCAGTCCACCTCTAGTCTTAAAGCCAGTAACCCTGCTCTGTGTTAAGATGATCCCTCACCAGTCCCACAGTGTAGAGATCCCAGGCGTCCTCATGTTCTCTGTCCTGGCTGGGAATCAAACCCAGAGCATGGGGAGGAAACACTCCCTCCACTGAACCAGCCGGGAATCGAACTGACGACCTTCTGATCACTAGTCTGACACTCTAACCACCCAGCCGCCTGCCTCCCTGTTATAACTGGTACTGTTACCTCCAGCTCTCCAGTCATTACAGAGTACTACTTCTACATCTGCACTCCCAACTAATAAACTGATGCAAGTCGGTAAAGAAGATCAACATTCCCCCAATCAATATCTGAATTCATGGGATTCAATCCCTTGTATTGATTGATGATTGTTAATTGAGGGACCTCAGAAAGGTCAACTCCAGACAGGACATTGATTCTTTTGTTCGTGGTGCAACAGTGAACATGCAGAGGTCAAACACTAGCATGTCAGAAGCAGCATCACTTTTAATCTCTATGCAAGATTTACAAACATAGAATTCACTTTAGCAGAAAGGAGCAAACATAGAACATATATGTGACATAATAAAACAGATAAATATATATATATATATATATTTGTATTGTATTTATTTGTATTGTATTTTACATTTTATATATATATATATAATGTAAAATGCAATACAAATTAGATACAAATAACATAAAAGTACAAATAATAAAGTAGAAAGTGGGCACTAGCTGTACAGATGGGGGGGAATATAACTATAATGAGAGTGCAGAGAAGGATGGGTATATATAGTACAGGGGGAGGGGGGGTGTATATACAGTAGTGTCCTAACAGGATGGAACTTTACGGAGGCTTGATGTGTGTAAGGCAGGGGTCTCCAATCCTGGTCCTCGAGGGCCACTGTCCTGATAGTTTTAGATGTTGTGTGTTACGCTGAGGTGTTTGTGTTCCCAAACCGGCCTCGCATGACCTTAGTAGCAGAACACTTTCACAGGGTACAAAGGATTCATTTGGTTTACTGAAAGAAAAATCAGTTCCCTATAGACTTCAACTGTAGCCGTGGTGGCCACCATATAAGGTCAAACAGGAAGTCACATGACCCACCCAGAGCATCTGCTGCCTGTTCACACTGTGAATCACCAGCTGCAGGTTCAAGCAGTACTGGAACATGAATCCCACCTCCACCCTCCTGTTCATGGACCAGTTCTGGAACATGAATCCCACCTCCACCCTCCTGTTCATGGACCAGTACTGGAACATGAATCCCACCTCCACCCTCCTGTTCATGGACCAGTACTGGAACATGAATCCCACCTCCACCCTCCTCATGGACCAGTACTGGAACATGAATCCCACCTCCACCCTCCTGTTCATGGACCAGTACTGGAACATGAATCCCACCTCCACCCTCCTGTTCATGGACCAGTACTGGAACATGAATCCCACCTCCACCCTCCTGTTCATGGACCAGTACTGGAACATGGTCAGGCCATGAGGTGCTGGCTCTTTGATATTAAAACTGTCAGCTTGGTGAATAATTCATAGAGTGCGAGACGTCCTGAGTGTTGCAGAATAGCAGCAAATGGGAAAGAGCAACATCTCTCCTCTCCCCTCCCCTCCTCTCCCGTCCCCTCCTCACCCCTCCCTCCCCTCCCATCCTCACCCCTCCTTCCCTCCCCTGCCCTTCTCACCCCTCCTTCCTTCCTTCCTTCCTTCCTTCCCTCCCCTCCTTACCCCTCCTCTCCCTTCCACTCCTCTCCTCTCCCCTCCCTTCCTCACCCCTCCCTCCCCTCCCCTCCCTCCCTCTATATATCTGCTTTCCCTCTTGATAACTGCAGTATTCTATTGGCACTTAGTTTTATCGACTGTAGGGAATCCAATTTTAGGGTTTCAGGAGATTGTCGTCTGAAAGAATCACCTTTAAAACAAGTACTTACAAAAACGACCCCTCTGATAGCAGTATCATTCACCAGATAGGATCATATAAACCTATTTTATGGTCTTTGCTAGCACAAGTCTTTGAAATGTCTCCTAACCAGTTTAGTGTCCTAATTTGGAACGTGCTGTCCATTCTTACTGGCGATCGGTCATTTTGTTGAAAGCGGGTGAATGGGGATCGCATCAATAAAAAAAAGGATGTTAAAAGCTCTCCATCTCTCTCTCTTCATCTCTCTCTCTCCCCATCTCTCTCTCTCCCTCTCTCTGTCTCCATCTCTCTCTCCCCATCTCTCTCTCCCCATCTCTCTCTCTCCCTCTCTCTGTCTCCATCTCTCTCTCCCCATCTCTCTCTCTCCATCTCTCTGTCTCCATCTCTCTCTCTCTCTCCCTCTCCATCTCTCTCTCTCCATCTCTCTGTCTCCATCTCTCTCTCCGTCTCTCTCTCTCTCTCTCTCTGTCTCTCTCCATCTCTCTCTCCGTCTCTCTCTCCGTCTCTCTCTGTTTCTCTCTCTCCATCTCTCTCACTCCATCTCTCTCTCCATCTCTCTCTCTCTCTCCCTCTCTCTCTCTGTCTCTCTCCATCTCTCTCTCCATCTCTCTCTCTCCATCTCTCTCCATCTTTCTCTCTCCGTCTCTCTTTGTTTCTCTCTCCATCTCTCTCACTCCATCTCTCTGTCCCTCCATCTCCCTCTCTTTGTCTCTCTCTCCCTGTATCTGTTTCTCTCTCTGTTCCTCTCTCTGTTCTCTGGCTCTCTCTCCCTCTCTCCATCTCTCTCTCCATCTCTCTCCGTCTCTCTCTCTCTGTCTCTCTCTCCATCTCTCTCTCTCTCTCTCCGTCTCTCTCTCTCTCTCCCTCTCTCCATCTCTCTCCATCTCTCTCTCTGTCTCTCCCTCTCTCCATCTCTCTCTCTCCATCTCTCTCCATCTCTCTCTCTGTCTCTCCCTCTCTCCATCTCTCTCTCTCCATCTCTCTCCATCTCTCTCTCTCTCTCTCTCCCTCTCTCCATCTCTCTCCATCTCTCTCTCTCTCTCCCTCTCTCTCTCTGTCTCTCTCCATCTCTCTCTCCATCTCTCTCTCTCCATCTCTCTCCATCTTTCTCTCTCCGTCTCTCTTTGTTTCTCTCTCCATCTCTCTCACTCCATCTCTCTGTCCCTCCATCTCCCTCTCTTTGTCTCTCTCTCCCTGTATCTGTTTCTCTCTCTGTTCCTCTCTCTGTTCTCTGGCTCTCTCTCCCTCTCTCCATCTCTCTCTCCATCTCTCTCCGTCTCTCTCTCTCTGTCTCTCTCTCCATCTCTCTCTCTGTCTCTCTCTCCATCTCTCTCTCTCTCTCTCCGTCTCTCTCTCTCTCTCCCTCTCTCCATCTCTCTCCATCTCTCTCTCTGTCTCTCCCTCTCTCCATCTCTCTCTCTCCATCTCTCTCCATCTCTCTCTCTCTCTCTCTCCCTCTCTCCATCTCTCTCCATCTCTCTCTCTCTCCCTCTCTCCATCTCTCTCCATCTCTCTCTCTCTCTCCCTCTCTCCATCTCTCTCCATCTCTCTCTCTCTCTCCCTCTCTCCATCTCTCTCCATCTCTCTCTCCCTCTCTCCATCTCTCTCCATCTCTCTCTCTCTCTCCCTCTCTCCATCTCTCTCCATCTCTCTCCATCTCTCTCTCTCTCTCCCTCTCTCTCTCTCTCTCCCTCTCTCCATCTCTCTCCATCTCTCTCTCTCTCCATCTCTCTCTAATGCCAGGGCTGGTGGAGGGATATCTGATCTCAGATCCGTGCTTTGGCCTCTTCTTGAGGGTCGGTGCTCTATATGTCTGCAGGGGGAAAGTGGGGAGGGTGTCAACAAATCTGCCAATACTGTGATCCATCCTGCCCCTGGTGACTGGGGCACCAAGAGAGAAGAGGGGGGCACTGAAGTGAGGGAGGGGGGTTTGGGGGGGTAGTTGGTTCGTAGGTCACCCAGAGTTGAGAGGGGGGCACTAAAGTGGAGGGGGGGGGGGGGGGGTTGGGGGGGGTAGCTGGTGCGTAGGGCACCATACCTTCTAGTTTAGAGATACTGTACCGCTAATCAACACAGGATTGTAGCCTTGAATCCAGTCCCCCCCCCCCCCCCCCCCCCCTCCTTATGACCAGTAGCGGTGGTCCTGGCATGGAGCTCTTTGGAGTGAATCTCACAGACACCACACTAATGGACACAGCTGTTTAGGAGGGAAAGAGATGGAGGTGTTGCTGTGAGAGCTTCTCTGAGCGCTCGCTGAAAGTCAACATGAAGCACATGAGGTCAGATGAGGTCAGATGAGGTCAGATGAGGTCAGATGAGGTCAGATGAGGTCATGGTGTCATCGGGGGAAGAACAGAACCAGGTCAAAAGGTCAGCAGAAAAAAAGCATTGATGAAATATTCTGTTTGTGAGGAGCCTTTATGTCTCTTAGATAATTGTGGACCTAATTCAAATGAGTTAATGCATCAATAATGGATGAGACAGAGGAGAAATGGAGAGATCTGATCCCAGAACCAGTTCTTCCTTTGTGGAGGAGAAACCAGAACAGACAAACGGAGAACATGGCAACGTTTTGACAGAGAAAGCAATGTAGCTTGTTTTCAAATCCTTTTGCTCGCTCAGACCTTTATATTGTGTGTAACACTGAGAGAATGAAATGTTCCATCATCCTGTACTGGTGAACCCTTGCTGCTTGTATAGTGATTTTGTATTTGATTTTAATCTTGCATGTTCCTTTTATACTTCAGATGTATTTTTTATTGTTTGTCTACTGGACTTTCATACTTTTTCTGTATGTGTTAATTGTTTATATATTCTGCGTTTGTGCCTCTTACATGGTGAGCAAAAAATCCTGAAAATATTACAATCCTGAGAGCGTTCTGTGTGTAGTGGAAGGACTGGTGATATAAGCAGCTGTCACCAGGCTCTTTAAGAGGAGAAACTTTGAAAACCAAGAAAAAAAAGGACCCACCTCTCTCTCTCTCCCTCTCTCTCTCTCTCTCCCTCTCTCCCTCCTCCTCTCTCTCCCTCTCTCCCTCCTCCTCTCTCTCTCTCTCTCTCTCTCTCTCTCTCCCCTCTCTCTCTCTCTCTCCCTCTCTCCCTCCTCCTCTCTCTCCCTCTCTCTCTCTCTCTCCCTCTCTCCCTCCTCCTCTCTCTCTCTCTCTCTCTCTCTCCCTCTCTCCCTCCTCCTCTCTCTCTCTCTCTCTCTCCCTTTCTCCCTCCTCCTCTCTCTCTCCCTCTCCCTCTCTCTCTCCCCCCCTCTCCCTCCCTCTCTCTCTCTCCCTCTCCCTCTCTCTCTCCCTCCTCCTCTCCCTCTCTCTCCCTCCCTCTCTCTCCCTCCCTCTCTCTCTCTCCCTCTTTCTCCCTCTCTCTCTCTCTCCCCCCTCTCCCTCCCTCTCTCTCTCTCCCTCCCCCTCTCTCTTTCTCTCCCTCTCTCTCCCTCTCTCTCTCCCCCTCTCTCTCTCTCTCTCCCTCCTTCTCTCTCCCTCCCTCTCTCTCTCCCTCCCCCCTCCTGTGTCTGTACAGTGGAAACTCTCCTCTCTCATCTCTTTCTTTAACAGATCAATATCTCAGTGTGTGACTGACTGCCTCAGGGGCTGAGATCTGACCTGAGATCTGACCTGAGATCTGACCTGAGATCTGACCTGAGATCTGACCTGAGATCTGACCTGAGATCTGACCTGGCTTCATGAGGCTCCTCTGAATGGAGACATGAGTGAAAAGATGACGTTTCTGGGCACGTCTTATGGCAATACTATGGTAATACTATGGTAATACTATGGTAATACTATGGCAATACTATGGCAATACTATGGTAATACTATGGCAATACTATGGTAATACTATGGCAATACTATGGCAATACTATGGCAATACTATGGCAATACTATGGCATTACTATGGCAATACTATGGCAATACTATGGCAATACTATGGTAATACTATGGCAATACTATGGTAATACTATGGCATTACTATGGCAATACTATGGTAATACTATGGCATTACTATGGTAATACTATGGTAATACTATGGCATTACTATGGCATGTTGCCTGCCTTGGAAAAGAAATAGATATTGTTTTGTTAAGAATCCACAGACTTTGATCCAGAGGCTTTTACGTTCCACACGTCACTCATCCTAATGCTAATGCTAATGTCACCTGTTCTAGCCTGTTCTACCAGAACCTGACTGAAGTAACACTACTACACTGTAGTACACACACAGTAGTAGTAACACTACTACACTGTAGTACACACACAGTAGTAGTAACACTACTACACTGTAGTACACACACAGTAGTAGTAACACTACTACACTGTAGAAGACCAATGAACCATAAGCTGATGCTGAACAGTAGAAGTACCCACTAAGAGAGGGAGAGAGAGAGACTAGACTGCACTAGTCTGTGAAGAGAGAGAAGGACTATCAATGGAGAGGGAGGGAGGGAGGGAGGGAGGGAGGGAGGGAGGGAGGGAGGGAGGGAGGGAGGGAGGGAGGGAGGGAGGGAAGGTTGAGCACCTTGTGTGTGACCTTTTGCAGAAAGAGAAAGCAGAAGCTCCACTCCCTAACTGTCTGCGGTCTGTTATCACCAGTCCTTGAATCACATATAGAAGTATCAGTGACAGCCTCAGCATGACTGTCTCACCATGCTGTTAAACACAGCTCCATGCTGTTAAACACAGCTCCATGCTGTTAAACACAGCTCCATGCTGTGGACAACAGCCTTTCAAATGAGAATACGCTCATGTCTGAGGCCAGCATACATTTCTGGTTGATCTTTATCGAAAATAATATGTTCCTTAAAAATTGTTATGCACTATTATAGAGGATTCAGAGGCTATCTAGAGTGCATAAGAGAGAGCATGAACAAGGTTAGCATGCAGAGTCTGTGAATGATCGTATCCAATAATGTTTCATGGATTAATAAAGGGAGTGCACTTACCGCTGACTTCAAGTAAAGAGATGTTGTAGTTGAATTATCTTCCCCCTCCTCCCTCTCTCTCCCACTGGGATCTTTACTGGTGGCTTTAATATCATATCTGAATTAGTCACATGTGCTGAGTTTGAGGGTTTGATGTGAATGTTTGTGTAGAATAAGGGAGAGGTGAGGTGTGTCTAGAATCACAATCAGAACTGGTTTTATTCACCATGTCAGTTGCACAAACACTGAATTTACTGTGGCAGGATGGAGCAAAGAATAAGCGTTCAACACAACTTTTTTTTTTTAAAGTAGGCAAGATAACCTTACAATCTTACAAATAAACAATCTGACGTGTAAAAGGAAGATAAGAGAATAAAATAAACGATTAAAATGAAATATAAATAAATAAAAAGTGACAAGTGAAACAGGAAATGACATTCTATTCTTATCCCTGACACTCAGAATTGTGTTACTTTACTTATGACGTCATCACAATCTTTCACATAGCAGAGCTGGAGACTCAAACCTGGGATTTCTACTCACTGCTTAAACACATCACCCAGCTGGTCAGGAAATCCACCCAAGTGATCTGTGATAAACACACAAGAGATTCACTTCCACCATGTGTCCAATGGGAAACCTTGCGATTCCTTTTAATATCAGAAAGCCAATCAGTGAGATTCGATTCGATTCACCCCTGTCACTGTTCATATTTCTGTCACTATCACGTCCATACAACGTCTTACATTGTCCCCTCACATCCTTACAAACAAGCTGACATCCATGCAGTCATGTGGCTGACTGGTTAGGGAGTTGGGTTAGTAATCAGAAGGTAACTGGTTCAAATCCTGGCCATTTTTTATTATAAATAATTTAGTTTCCAGTGTGTGATGTTCGTTCTTTTGAACTCACCTGGGGCAAGTAAAGTGTGGGGAATATAAAAATCACACCTGAAAGTAGATCAACAGCAGAGAAGTTGACTCTTAGCATTGTGTGTGTGTGTGTGTGTGTGTGTCCCAGTCCCACTAAGACAACAGACCCAGGAGGACCCCACTGCTGATGCACAGACAGAAAACAAGCAAGACTGCAGTTTAACAGAAATGTTAGTGAGTAAACCAGCATCGTTCTGGACCAACATGTTGTGGACAGGTGAGATCTAGACAGAGCTTTTTGATAACGCACATTATTCTACTGTTTACCGAGAACAGAATGAAGCCTACAAAGAAAAGAACACAGTACCTACAGTCAGATATGGTGGAGGTACAAAGATATTTGACCCTGAACATGTTTAAAAAAACACCCAGAAATGGATGGAAACAAAGTGCTGGAGAGATCTGAAGGCAGTAATGATCCAGATGTAACCCTACTGAACACCAGTAGAGAGATCTGAAGGCAGTAATGATCCAGATCTAAATCCTACTGAACACCAGTAGAGAGATCTGAAGGCAGTAATGATCCAGATCTAATCCTACTGAACACCAGTGGAGAGATCTGAAGGCAGTAATGATCCAGATCTAATCCTACTGAACACCAGTAGAGAGATCTGAAGGCAGTAATGATCCAGATCTAATCCTACTGAACACCAGTGGAGAGATCTGAAGGCAGTAATGATCCAGATCTAATCCTACTGAACACCAGTAGAGAGTTCTGAAGGCAGTAATGATCCAGATCTAATCCTACTGAACACCAGTAGAGAGATCTTAAAATTACTGTTGGGAAAAGTTGCCCTTCCAGCATCAGAGACCTGGAGCAGTTTGCAAAGGAAGAGTGGTCCAGAATTCAGGTTAAGAGTTCTAAGAAGCTTATTGATGGTTATACAAAGCGATTGATTTTCATTTTTTTCCAAAGCGTGTGCAAACAAACATTAAGTTAAGGATGCCAACAATTTTGTCCAGCAAATTTGAGTTTTGTGTGAAATTTTGTGTTTTGTGTGTAAAAAAACACGTGTAATTGCAATACTTTGTAGTGAGAAATACTTAAAATGTCAGGGGTGCCAACAGTTATAGTCCAGTAATAGTCATGGCCATGACTATATAGTCTAAATACCTCATAATCCAAAACCAAATAAATACATCCCATGTTTTAAAAGCTCTTATACATTATAATAATCCCAGCTGTCACCTGGGGAAACAGCTGTTCAATACTGTTGAAGCTGAACAAATATGTCCTAGTTGGTTACTGATTTCATAAACAAGCAGGTCAGTGATGAAGCAGCTGTTCTGAAGGTACAGCTCTGTTTAACTGCAGGATTGATCTGTAAACAAACCTTAAAGGCAGTGTTGATGTAAATGAATGCCCCATTATTGTATTTTTTTATATACACAAAATATATGTTATTATATTTTTCATATTTTAAAATGTTACACTTGAGTGCTGTACTGTATCTTCCTGTTGCTGAAATAGCAATTTCCCCTCTACGGGACAAATAAAGGATTATTGTATTTGATGTTCTCAGTAGGCAAGGCTTGTTGATCATGCGAAACAAATGAGAAGTGCCCCAGGGGCCCTCAGCTTGCCTTCCTGTATCATGTTGGCTCACCAATCGTTTGAGCAAGTGTGTGTTGTGTTCACACCTGGTACCTCTCAATACGCCTCAGTACAACACACCAGTTTAGCTCTGTAGAGCCTTGCTACTCTCACAGATTGTTAGAAGTTTAAACTAGAAAGGTGAAGCAGTTGATCTTCATGTAAAGACTCCAGTGGGCCGCTTGCCTGTGTGAAGTGTGCCCCTCCAATCACATCTGCTAAAAACAGTAACATGTTGTTTTGAAGGAGGACATAATCATGATTTAAAACTCCGCTTGACCATGTCGTTTTTATGACAAGTTGAAGTTGTAGTTTGTGTTCCAATCCAATCTAATCCAACTTTATTTCTATTGCACTTTAAAACAACACAACATAGCAATATTAAGAATGCAATAAATAGACACACTATACACAGTAAAAGACAACACAACAATTGGTAAAAACTCAACAAATAGAGACACACTGTACACGGTAAAAGTCAACACATCACTGAAAAGCTGTCTGTGTTGACTGTTGTTCGGTTTCATGGAAGTTGTCTCAAAGAAAACATTAACAGGTTATGTTGTCTTGGTTAAGTTTAGTCATTCACGTTTTGTCACTTATCAGACCCTCTTATCCAAAGCGACTTACAGCAAGTACAGGGACATTCCCCCTGAGGCAAGCAGGGTGAAGTGCCTTGCCCAAGGACATAATGTCATTGGCACAGCTGGGGCTGGAACCAGGGACCTTCTGATTACTGGCCCAACACCCTAACCCAGTGCGACACATGACCATCAGAGATGCTTACTGACAACAGTCATAAACATTCATACAGACTTCATGTCATGGTTATAACAGTGTCATGTCAGTGTCATCCAGGCTCGTTAAAGAAAGAGTTGACCCTATAACCTGTAATCCATCATGTTGATTGGCATTCAATAACTGTGATGTGTTTGCCTAGTCTGCCATCACTGTGCTTCAGTTGTGTTTGATTTCAATAGATATCTTGGTCATGCTACTCGAGGAGGACTCAGTTCTAGTCTCAACATGAATGTTCCAGAGACTTGTGGTCACATAGCTGGATGTGACAGAGCTTGTCTGTTCTCTTCCATAACCTCTGCCTGGAATGCACAGACATGTCTCAGGAAATTCACTTGCGCCTCTTCTCCTCTCGCTGATTTTGCTCATCAAACAGGAGCTGTTTTTGTTCTCCCTCCCGTCCTGTTTGCTCGTCTCTCCTCCGTCTCAGGCGTCTAGACGTTTCTCTCACATGTCGTCTCCTCTGTCTCTCATCTCTCCATCTCTTCTCTCATCTGTAATCTCTGAATGTCCCTGGCTCCTGGCTCCTAATTCCACATGCTTTCAAATGCATGTCTCTCTCCATCTGTCTCTCTCTCTGTCTCTCTCTATCCATCTTTCTCTGTCTCTCTCTCTCTGTCTCTCTCTCTGTCGCTCTCTCTCTCTCTCTATCTGTCTCTTTCTCTCTGTCGCTCTCTCTCTCTCCATCTCTTTCTCTCTCTCTGTCTCTCTCTCTGTCTCTGTCTCTCTCTATCCATCTTTCTCTGTCTCTCTCTCTGTCTCTCTCTCTGTCGCTCTCTATCTCTCTATCTGTCTCTCTCTCTGTCGCTCTCTCTCTCTCCATCTCTCTCTCTCTATCTGTCTCTCTCTGTCACTCCCTCTCTCCATCTCTCCATCTCTCTCTCTATCTCTCTATCTGTCTCTCTATCTTATTTTCTCTGTCTCTCTCTATCTCTCTTTCTCTGTGTCTGGTTTTGCCAACGTCTCCCTGCCTGTCCTCCTCAATCCCTCCATCTCTCTGCCTGTCCTCTTCCTCCATATCTCCATCTCTCTGCCTGTCCTCCTCCTCCATCTCTCCATCTCTCTCTGCCAGTCCTCCTCCTCCATCTCTCTGCCTGTCCTCCTCCTCCATCTCTCTGCCTGTCCTCCTCCTCCTCCATCTCTCTGCCTGTCCTCCTCCTCCATCTCTCTGCCTGTCCCTCCTCCTCCTCCATCTCTCTGCCTGTCCTCCTCCTCCTCCATCTCTCTGCCTGTCCTCCTCCTCCTCCATCTCTCTGCCTGTCCTCCTCCTCCTCCATCTCTCTGCCTGTCCTCCTCCTCCATCTTTCTCCCTGTCCTCCTCCTCCTTCATCTCTGCCTGTCCCTCCTCTCTCTCATCCTGTCTCTTCTCCACCTCCAGGTGTCAGGTGACTCAGACTCTCCAGAGCTGGGCCCTGTGTCCTGCATGGAGCCCTTCCTGGTCCGGAGGCTCTCCTGCCGGACGGTGCAGCTGCCTCCGCTGGCCTTCCGACAGGCTGAGCAGTACTACTGTGACCGCAGACCTGAACCGGACACAGTCCCACCACGGCCCACCACCCTGCCACTCCGCACCCCACCGCTCATCGCCATCACCTCCGCTGACACCACCAGGTGAGGCTGTAGGTGTGACCATGTCCATCACCTCCGCTGACACCACCAGGTGAGGCTGTAGGTGTGTGACCATGTCCATCACCTCCGATGACACCACCAGGTGAGGCTGTAGGTGTGTGACCATGTCCATCACCTCCGCTGACACCAGGTGAGGCTGTAGGTGTGTGACCATGTCCATCACCTCCGCTGACACCAGGTGAGGCTGTAGGTGTGACCATGTCCATCACCTCCGCTGACACCAGGTGAGGCTGTAGGTGTGAGCATGTCCATCACCTCCACTGACACCACCAGGTGAGGCTGTAGGTGTGTGACCATGTCCATCACCTCCGCTGACACCAGGTGAGGCTGTAGGTGTGAGCATGTCCATCACCTCCGCTGACACCAGGTGAGGCTGTAGGTGTGTGACCATGTCCATCACCTCCGCTGACACCACCAGGTGAGGCTGTAGGTGTGACCATGTCCATCACCTCCGCTGACACCAGGTGAGGCTGTAGGTGTGTGACCATGTCCATCACCTCCGCTGACACCACCAGGTGAGGCTGTAGGTGTGTGACCATGTCCATCACCTCCACTGACACCAGGTGAGGCTGTAGGTGTGACCATGTCCATCACCTCCGCTGACACCACCAGGTGAGGCTGTAGGTGTGACCATGTCCATCACCTCCGCTGACACCACCAGGTGAGGCTGTAGGTGTGTGACCATGTCCATCACCTCCGCTGACACCAGGTGAGGCTGTAGGTGTGTGACCATGTCCATCACCTCCGCTGACACCACCAGGTGGATGGTTGGTTTGTTTGTGTTCTCTAGTAATTGTTGCTGTGAGTGTTTTGCTGAGATCACTCACTAACCAGCTGAGAAAGTCATCTGACTCCCTGTATTTGAGAAGAGTCTGTTGTGGTAATGATCTGGTATCAAGACCTGCTGTTTACTACTGCTGTTTATTCATCTGGTCAAAGTGACTGTGATGAAAATGGAACAAATTCTAGAAAGTTCTGTTTTGTTTTTCCATTCAGTTTCCATCCACGGCACAACATCAGCTGCTGATTTCTTCCAACTATGTTCTGTTGTGAGTTCTTCAAATGAGCTCTGACTCAGTGTTGGTTGAAGAGGGTGCTGACTCACACACGTAGTCTTAATAGATCTATCTTCGCCTCACTTATTGATTGCTGTATCAAAATGACAGGAAACAGAACTGCAGGTCATATCCCAGACAAGGATCAACAAAGCAAATCATTTCAAGCATTGCACTGAACACTATCTGTTTTGAAATAACAAACTGTATTTATGTCCTTTTCTTATGAAAAGACTGTCAGAATCATGTTGTTCATGTGAAATATTATCTAATCTATTCTTATATGGATGTTCCACATGCACATTCGAAGTACTTTAGATTTGCTTGACATTAGAACAGTGTTATCAGCAAGATAAAGCTCAGCTCTCTATCTCTGCTGGGACATCAGGAGCGCTGCCACAGTGACCTGGCCTGAAGTGTGTGTTACCTGACATAATGAGTGTGTGTTACCTGGCATAATGAGTGTGTGTTACCTGGCATAATGAGTGTGTGTTACCTGGCATAATGAGTGTGTGTTACCTGGCATAATGAGTGTGTGTTACCTGGCATAATGAGTGTGTGTGTTACCTGGCATAATGAGTGTGTGTTACCTGGCATAATGAGTGTGTGTTACCTGACATAATGAGTGTGTGTTACCTGGCATAATGAGTGTGTGTTACCTGACATAATGAGTGTGTGTTACCTGGCATAATGAGTGTGTGTTACCTGGCATAATGAGTGTGTGTTACCTGGCATAATGAGTGTGTAGTTACCTGGCATAATGAGTGTGTGTTCACAATCTGCTCACAGTTGAGCAGCTCAGATTGTGTGTGAGGGACAGATCTCAGTTCAAACACCAGCTAACCCTGAACAAACACAAAATGACAATAACTGAGTAGCCAGGCAGGTTATTCCCTCCATGTTGGATCAGAATATCAGAGGTAAATCAAGACAGGCACAATCAGCTGCTCTGTAGTCTTCCTACACACACATAGACTGTAAATATATATATCTCATATTTATATTTATATATATATAAAAAACAACAACTTGGCAAATTGAAATCCCCGGGGAAAGTTTGAAACATTTCAGAAGGGTTAGACAAATCTGCTCCCTAAATGGTTTGTGAGGGAACTGACTGGCAGTGTAGTAGAACAGATCAAAACTGAATGAAACATGTCAGAACACATTAGCTGGGTATGAAAGTGAAAGTCGTTAGTCTGGGGAGGAACATCAGAGGCCCAGAGAGGGCAGATGGAGCATGTTTGTTCTGCCTGGATGCTGCGTGTTGTAAAACACACACGTCTTGTGTATTGTCTGTAGTATTATACATGTTGTTATTTCAGTTATGGACTTCCTGTAATACGACATGGTGCATCTCAAGGGCCTTTCCATTACTGAAGGATGAATTCATGAGTGAATCCTTACTACTAAATCAGGGGGATTTTTTTTTACATTTACACATATTCATTTAGCAGGAGCTTTTATCCAAAGCGACTTCCAAGAGAGAGCTTTACAAAAGAGCATCGGTCACTGAGCATTGCAACGTGATAGACCCTGAACACAGTGGGCTTTTAGATGGTGAAACATACATTGTGAGAACCAATGAGTGCCAAGGGAAGAACTATAAGAGCATTCAGCTGAACTATATAAGAATCGGAATCAGGTTTAATTGCTATGCGAGATTAACAAACATAGAATTCACTGTGACATAGAAGAGCAGCATAGAACATGTATAGGCGGGGGGGGGGGGGGGTATATACGCAGTAGTGCAAACAGTGGTGCAAAAGCACAGTAGTAAGTTTGTTTTAAGGTGTTATGTGCTAAGTGGCAGAGTGCAGTGGGATTCTGGAAGGGGGTGTGGGGTGTTGGTGGACAAATCAAATCAACATTTGTTTGTATAGTCCTTTTTTACAAGCAATGTCACTAAGGGCTCGAATACCCATAGAACTGCCCCTCAACCAACCTAATGAGACAATATGAGACAAATATAAGACAGCATCTCTGTTAGGCAGTAGTGTACCTGTAGGAAGCAAAGCAACAAAGCAACGGGTAGGAGTGTTTCTAAAGCCTCCCTGTGTTGGGTGGGAGAGGTGGTGTGTTTCTGAAGCCTCCCTGTGTTGGGTGGGAGAGGTGTAGTGTTTCTAAAGCCTCCCTGTGTTGGGTAGGAGAGGTGTAGTGTTTCTAAAGCCACCCTGTGTTGGGTGGGAGAGGTGCAGTGTTTCTAAAGCCTCCCTGTGTTGGGTAGGAGTGTTTCTAAAGCCTCCCTGTGTTGGGTAGGAGAGGTGTAGTGTTTCTAAAGCCACCCTGTGTTGGGTAGGAGAGGTGTAGTGTTTCTGAAGCCTTCCTGTGTTGGGTAGGAGAGGTGTAGTGTTTCTAAAGCCTCCCTGTGTTGGGTAGGAGAGGTGGTGTGTTTCTAAAGCCTCCCTGTGTTGGGTGGGAGAGGTGTAGTGTTTCTAAAGCCTCCCTGTGTTGGGTGGGAGAGGTGCAGTGTTTCTAAAGCCTCCCTGTGTTGGGTGGGAGTGTTTCTAAAGCCTCCCTGTGTTGGGTGGGAGAGGTGTAGTGTTTCTAAAGCCTCCCTGTGTTGGGTGGGAGAGGTGTAGTGTTTCTGAAGCCTTCCTGTGTTGGGTGGGAGAGGTGTAGTGTTTCTAAAGCCTCCCTGTGTTGGGTAGGAGAGGTGTAGTGTTTCTGAAGCCTTCCTGTGTTGGGTGGGAGAGGTGTAGTGTTTCTAAAGCCACCCTGTGTTGGGTAGGAGAGGTGTAGTGTTTCTAAAGCCACCCTGTGTTGGGTAGGAGAGGTGTAGTGTTTCTAAAGCCACCCTGTGTTGGGTAGGAGAGGTGTAGTGTTTCTGAAGCCTCCCTGTGTTGGGTAGGAGAGGTGTAGTGTTTCTAAAGCCTCCCTGTGTTGGGTAGGAGAGGTGGTGTGTTTCTGAAGCCTTCCTGTGTTGGGTGGGAGAGGTGTAGTGTTTCTAAAGCCACCCTGTGTTGGGTAGGAGAGGTGTAGTGTTTCTAAAGCCACCCTGTGTTGGGTAGGAGAGGTGTAGTGTTTCTAAAGCCACCCTGTGTTGGGTAGGAGAGGTGTAGTGTTTCTGAAGCCTCCCTGTGTTGGGTAGGAGAGGTGTAGTGTTTCTAAAGCCTCCCTGTGTTGGGTAGGAGAGGTGTAGTGTTTCTAAAGCCACCCTGTGTTGGGTAGGAGAGGTGTAGTGTTTCTGAAGCCTCCCTGTGTTGAGGATTGTAACCAGCATCAGAGAGCTTCCTGGCTGTGTGATTGTATCATCCACACACCAAACCAAGAAGCTACATCTCCTCTTCTTCTCTCCTCCTTTGGCAGGGGGGATGCTGATTGGTTGCAGGTTCTGTGCAATGAACTTGAGTACGTCTTTAACTTCCCTGCTGTAGGAATAATAGGGGATAATCTGTCATTGTCCTTCACAGTGATTCACTGTTGTTTCCTGTTGTTTTGGTGTTGTGGTAGTCGATAGTGGAACGATACAGGCACATGTTTCTGAGTGGCTTTGTAATGAAATTACCATCTTTAATTAACGCTTGTCAAGACGAAGTAATGCCTGTCAAAATGTTGTCTAAACAACAAATGCTTTGGAGAGGGGGCGAAGACTGGCCATGCAAGAACGTGTGGGAATGTTTGTGTTGCTGATGTTGTCGTGACATACAATGGAATGAATGATGTTGTGAATCTCAGTTGTACACTGGACAGGGAAGTGCACTGTCCCCTTCATGTGTCAGTAAGGGTTGAACCATGTCAGACAACTGTAGAGGTCCTGGGTGTTAAATCTTACAAATGTGTACCTGACATGTGAGATTAAGGTTTTGTTATTATTAAGACCTAGTGGAGGCAGGACTGACCAGAATATTATCAACTACCTGAATGAAACGTCAGATAAAAATACAAGACGTCATGAATTAACGGTCACATTTATTTAGCCTCTTAATGGTTTGAAATGTCTCCAATTTTTTATGAGCTGTAATATATCGTGTGACCGGGATATTATGGATCTGGTGAGGATTCCAATTACAGTAGCTTTGCTTCCAGCTAAATACATGTATAATTCAGCAATGTGTCGGGACATGAACACAGCTAATATAAAGCATATCACATTAGGAACATGAGTCATCCTGCTGTAAACTATTAAGCATGATTGCTTCTCTGTCTGTGCAAAGTGTAAGTAAATACATGCATTACTAACAAGCCACAAGAAAAACAAGATACTGATACTGACAACACTGACCCATGTGATACTGACAACACTGACCCATGTGATACTGACAACACTGACCCATGTGATACTGACAACACTGACCCATGTGATACTGACAACACTGACCCATGTGATACTGTACAACACTGACCCATGTGATACTGACAACACTGACCCATGTGATACTGACAACACTGACCCATGTGATACTGACAACACTGACCCATGTGGTACTGACAACACTGACCCATGTGATACTGACAACACTGACCCATGTGATACTGACAACACTGACCCATGTGATACTGTACAACACTGACCCATGTGATACTGACAACACTGACCCATGTGATACTGTACAACACTGACCCATGTGGTACTGACAACACTGACCCATGTGATACTGTACAACACTGACCCATGTGATACTGTACAACACTGACCCATGTGATACTGACAACACTGACCCATGTGATACTGTACAACACTGACCCATGTGATACTGACAACACTGACCCATGTGATACTGACAACACTGACCCATGTGATACTGTACAACACTGACCCATGTGGTACTGACAACACTGACCCATGTGATACTGACAACACTGACCCATGTGATACTGACAACACTGACCCATGTGATACTGTACAACACTGACCCATGTGATACTGACAACACTGACCCATGTGATACTGTACAACACTGACCCATGTGATACTGTACAACACTGACCCATGTGATACTGTACAACACTGACCCATGTGATACTGACAACACTGACCCATGTGATACTGACAACACTGACCCATGTGATACTGTACAACACTGACCCATGTGGTACTGACAACACTGACCCATGTGATACTGACAACACTGACCCATGTGATACTGTACAACACTGACCCATGTGATACTGTACAACACTGACCCATGTGATACTGACAACACTGACCCATGTGATACTGTACAACACTGACCCATGTGATACTGTACAACACTGACCCATGTGATACTGACAACACTGACCCATGTGATACTGACAACACTGACCCATGTAATACTGTACAACACTGACCCATGTGATACTGTACAACACTGACCCATGTGATACTGTACAACACTGACCCATGTGATACTGTACAACACTGACCCATGTGGTACTGACAACACTGACCCATGTGATACTGTACAACACTGACCCATGTGATACTGACAACACTGACCCATGTGATACTGACAACACTGACCCATGTGATACTGACAACACTGACCCATGTGATACTGACAACACTGACCCATGTGATACTGTACAACACTGACCCATGTGATACTGACAACACTGACCCATGTGATACTGTACAACACTGACCCATGTGATACTGACAACACTGACCCATGTGATACTGTACAACACTGACCCATGTGGTACTGACAACACTGACCCATGTGATACTGTACAACACTGACCCATGTGATACTGACAACACTGACCCATGTGATACTGACAACACTGACCCATGTGATATTAAGTGTCCTAAAGTTCACAGGCAGAGGGGGTGAATATCTGTTTAGTAGAAATGAAGAACCAGATCCTGAACATCTGGTCCACAGCAGATCACTTGAGAGGAACATGTTCCTGTGTTCCTGCGGTTCTCCCTCTTCCACCTTGTGTTCCTGCTGTTCTCCCTCTTCCACCTTGTGTTCCTGCTGTTCTCCCTCTTCCACCTTGTGTTCTGTGTTCTCAAGCCCCTCCTGTTCTGCTGCAGCCTCTCTGCTCCTCAGGAGGTTGATTCCTTGCTACTGTGGTGGCAGAAAGAGTCCAGTGCTCAGAAATCTGTCCAGTTCTGCTTCCAGATTAATGAGTTTGAACAGAGGGATGAAAGGAAGGAAGGAGGGAAGGAAGGAAGGAGGGAAAGAGGGAAGGAAGGAAGGAGGGAAGGAGGGAAGGAAGGAAGGAAGGAAGGAAGGAAGGAAGGAAGGAGGGAAGGAAGGAAGGAAGGAAGGAACGAGGGAACGAGGGAAGGAAGGAGGGAAGGAGGAAGGGAAGGAGGAAGGGAAGGAGGGAAGGAAGGAGGGAAGGAAGGAAGGAAGGAAGGAAGGAAGGCAGGAAACAGTCCCTTGGAATTTTCATCTGGGTTAAATGAAGCTTAAAGAAAATGGAAAATAATGCAGAAGCTGTTTGTCGGTGGAGATGGAGGCGGGATGAGTCTCCTGTGGGACCCTGAGTCTATCCTGTCACTCTCTCCAGGGACAGAACCCCAACACGTGATTAGATTTCCGTTTTCTATCACCCATCCCCCTATTGGAATACACCCTCACGTGAAGGGTGTGAGGGGGGGGGGGTGGGGTTGGGGGGCGTGGGGTTGGGGGGCGTGCACGCGCAGACACAGGACAGGAATTGTATTTCAGGTTGTGGATCACACAGGGAGGGATGCTTATCAGACTGCGGGACATTCGTGCTGTTGACCTTTCAACAGCGCTATTGGTGGTTTTGTTTTCTTTGCTCGCGTAAAAGGCGCATATTGTAAATGTTAATTTTTGACATTGAGTATATAAATGTTTTTGTATTCGACTAAATATAGAATGTAGTGCAAGTGAGCTGATGGATTTACTTGGTATTTACTCGTTTGGATCCTGGTTGAACGGACACAGACAGAATGGAGTGCCTGAATGTACTTAACTGAACTTTCAAATCAGCTTCAGTAGATGGAGGTTTCTTTAGACTAATTCAACACTCCCCAGAAGAGGGTCTCAGAAAAACAGCCGCCCTCAAGACACGGAGTTTCTGATCGCTGGGATGGAAACCGCGGGTGGAGAAGTGGCGACATCCTCCTCTTCCTCCTCTTCCTCAGCGCCTGGCAGCTTCAAACATCTGTGGCGGCAGCAGAAGCAGGGGGTGCTCTCTCCACCCCAGCACGCGCCAGGAGGGCGGCAGCAGAACCAGGGGGTGCTCTCAACACCCCAGCACGCGCCAGGAGGGCGGCAGCAGAACCAGGGGGTGCTCTCAACACCCCAGCACGCGCCAGGAGGGCGGAACAATAATAACCGGGTCAGACAGAGAGGATTCTCGGACACACACTTGAGCCCCAGGAGCACCATGGACCGGAGCTACGCGGTGGACACGGGGCTTCGTCCCGGTCTGAAGAAGTCCCGGATGTCTTGGCCGTCCTCCTTCCAGGGACTGAGACGGTAAGGACAGGCAGCATGTTTGATACGACACCCTGGAAAACATGCGGGGGACTCATTTAGGAGACGCGTATTTTACTTTTCGATATGTGTTGCGTTTTACCGAACAGCAAAAAAAAAAAAAAAACACTTTATAACAACCGTTTAACGTCACCGTTTAGAAGTATAAACAGGTAAACATATTTTCTTTCATATATTTTTCTTTCTTCTAATCATATAATGTGATGCCGTGTTAGTTACGCCTCTCGGAGGAGAAGGATGCATTTCATCTTGTTTATTTGTCCATAGAGGGTAGACTCAGACTGACAGTAAAGGACTGTAACCCAGCATGCACAC
>CM059316.1:7690000-7710000 GCA_030340665.1 Neosalanx taihuensis | reverse complement strand
AGAAAGTTGCAAAGGGAAATGGCAGAAGAGCTAAGATGAGGCGAGAGACAAAAACATTCTAAAACGAGGTCACTCCACACAGCTGTCCATCCCAGAATGGTGAACCAGCGAGGGTCTTCTCATCCAGGCTCCTCCCTCTCCCAGCATGCACTGGGCTTTCATATACCTCCCTGCAGCCCCCCCCCACGCTGCTCCTGACTGGCTAATGAGATGCTTGAAGGCCGTTGTGAACGACAGGCGCTGTGTGAGGGGCTGACAGCCAGAGCCCTAGTGGCTGCTGGGACTTAAACTGGGGAGAAGCAAGCCGATGGTCAGACGTGCTCCACTGAACCCAGTTCAGCCTACAGGGGGCTGGGGGGCTGGGGGGGGGGTGGGACAGGCTCTCAAGCTGGTCCTGAGTCTGTTGATAACTGTTTTTTCAGTCCTTCGAGGCGGCTCACGGCCATGAATAATGCATCCGTTCCCGGCTGTTGAATCCACATCTGGATGAAAGTTCTCAGACTTGAACCGCCTTCATGAGTCTCATCTCTTTCTGAGTCGTTAGAGTCGAGGCTGGGAAGCAGCTGTTAGCTAGCGACCCTCCTAGATGCTGGAACCATAAACAAGCTGACAGCACACAGAGATGAAGTCCCTCAGGACCCCCTGTCTGAGCGGTGGACCAGGGGGCTGCAGGGGTCTGCAGGGGTCTGCAGGTGTCTGCAGGGGTCTGCAGGGGTCTGCAGGGGGCTGCAGGGGTCTGCAGGGGGCTGCATGGGGCTGCAGTGGGCTACAGGGGTCTGCAGGGGTCTGCATGGTTCTGCAGGGGTCTGCAGGGGGCTGCAGGGGGCTGCCGGGGTCTACAGGGGGCTGCAGGGTTCTGCTGGGGGCTGCAGGGGTCTGCAGGGGGCTGCAGGGTTCTGCTGGGGGCTGCAGGGGTCTGCAGGGGGCTGCATGGGGCTGCATGGGGCTGCAGGGGGCTGCAGGGGTCTGCATGGGGCTGCAGGGGGCTGCAGGTGTCTACAGGGGGCTGCAGGGTTCTGCTGGGGGCTGCAGGGGTCTGCAGGGGGCTGCATGGGGCTGCAGGGGGCTGCAGGGGTCTGCATGGGGCTGCAGGGGGCTGCAGGTGTCTACAGGGGGCTGCATGGGGCTGCATGGGGCTGCATGGGGCTGCAGGGGGCTGCAGGGGGCTGCAGGGGGCTGTAGGGGGCTGCAGGGGTCTGCAGGGGGCTGCATGGTTCTGCTGGGGGCTGCAGGGGTCTGCAGGGGTCTACAGGGGGCTGCAGGGGGCTGCAGGGGTCTGCAGGGGTCTGCAGGGGGCTGCAGGGGTCTGCAGGAGTCTGCATGGTTCTGCTGGGGGCTGCAGGGGGCTGCAGGGGGCTGCCGGGGTCTACAGGGGGCTGCAGGGTTCTGCTGGGGGCTGCATGGGGCTGCAGGGGGCTGCAGGGGGCTGCAGGGGTCTGCAGGTGTCTGCAGGGGGCTGCATGGGGCTGCATGGGGCTGCAGGGGGCTGCAGGGGGCTGCAGGGGTCTGCATGGGGCTGCAGGGGGCTGCATGGTTCTGCTGGGGGCTGCAGGGGGCTGCAGGGGTCTGCAGGGGGCTGCAGGGGGCTGCAGGTGTCTACAGGGGGCTGCATGGGGCTGCAGGGGGCTGCATGGGGCTGCATGGGGCTGCAGGGGGCTGCAGGGGTCTGCAGGGGTCTGCAGGGGGCTGCAGGGGTCTGCAGGAGTCTGCATGGTTCTGCTGGGGGCTGCAAGGGGCTGCAGGGGTCTGCAGGGGGCTGCAGGGGGCTGCAGGGGTCTGCAGGGGGCTGCAGGGGTCTGCAGGGGTCTGCAGGGGGCTGCAGGGGTCTGCAGGAGTCTGCATGGTTCTGCTGGGGGCTGCATGGGGCTACAGGGGGCTGCAGGGGCTGCATGGGGCTGCAGGGGGCTGCATGGTTCTGCTGGGGGCTGCATGGGGCTGCAGGGGTCTGCAGGAGTTTGCATGGTTCTGCTGGGGGCTGCAGGGGTCTGCAGGAGTCTGCATGGTTCTGCTGGGGGCTGCAGGGGTCTGCTGGGGTCTGCAGGGGTCTGCATGGTTCTGCTGGGGTCTGCAGGGGTCTGCATGGTTCTGCTGGGGGCTGCAGGGGGCTGCAGGGGGCTGCAGGGGGCTGCAGGGGGCTACCTGTCCATCACCTCAGCTCAGTCACATGGTGGACTTCTGTTTTAAGGGGGTTGTTTTCATTTCTGTCTCGCCTCTCTAGCATGTGTTTTTTTGGTGTGCGTCTTGTTCTGGTTTGCTGCTTCCTAGCTGTTTGCTTCCTTTTCCGTATGGCAAGACACACACACATCCCCCTCTCTTCACACACACAAACATCCCCCTCTCTTCACACACACAAATATCCCCCTCTCTCCCCGCACACAAACACACCCGCCAATCACACGGATGTGCTTGTATGTGCCTATGGATTCCTGTATCCTTGGACACACATCTCTTGGCTGCGCTGCCCCCTTGTCAGCTGGTGTGTTTAGACCTGCCACACACACACACTCTTTTACATACATTTACACACACACACACACACACACACACACACACACACACACACACACACACACACACACACACACACACACACACACACACACACACTATCCCACAGCAATCAGCAAACATGATAGGAATCCTGACAGGACTCCAGCAACCTCCGCTCCTCTCTCCAGCAGCAGGGGGTCCTGGAGAGTTTTCATATGGTTGATTATACAGACTTGCCTGGCTGTCATGATTTAAGATGAAATGGAATTCGGTAAAAAAAACAAACAAAAAAAACAGGTTTGGAACAAGAAAACGTTTTGAATGAGACATCAAATTGTTTTTTGGGGGGTTTATATTGCTGGTAATCAAAAGCCTTGTGCTTCTGGAAGTCCAAGGTCACAGTTCAATGCTGAGCTTGCGGCTGACATGGTGTGTTTGTGTGCTGGTGTCTCCAGGGACAGATGATATCTGGGCTATAGGCACCAATGAATAATTGATGTAGAGGTTGACCCTATGGTGGAACAGAGCTACACTGCTTCTAGTTAAAGCTGCCTTAACTAGATGCTTCCTATTCAGGTTTCCTCCCAGTGAAGCCCCTACAGACACACTGCAGTGGGCTGTGTTCGTTATCCTGAACCCTGGAGTTAGAACAAGGCAGCCTTTCCTGTGTTGCTGGCAGAAGGACACACCTTCACAGAACCAAATGATTTCAAAATGAATGCAAGTAACAAGCTGTCTACACGCTGTCTACACGCTGTCTACACGCTGTCTACATGCTGTCTAGATGCTGTCTACACGCTGTCTACAAGTTGTCTACACGCTGTGTACACGCTGTCTACATGCTGTCTACACGCTGTCTACACGCTGTCTACACGCTGTCTACAAGCTGTCTACACGCTGTCTACACGCTGTCTACACGCTGTCTACAAGCTGTCTACAAGCTGTCTACAAGCTGTCTACACGCTGTCTACACGCTGTCTACACGCTGTCTACAAGCTGTCTACAAGCTGTCTACATGCTGTCTACATGCTGTCTACAAGCTGTCTACAAGCTGTCTACATGCTGTCTACACGCTGTCTACACGCTGTCTACATGACAAAGCCGTTAAGAGAACACTCTTCATGGCTGCCCTCTCGGCCTCGTTAAGAGAACACTCTTCATGGCTGCCCTCTCGGCCTCGTTAAGAGAACACTCTTCATGGCTGCCCTCTCGGCCTCGTTAAGAGAACACTCTTCATGGCTGCCCTCTCGGCCTCGTTAAGAGAACACTCTTCATGGCTGCCCTCTCGGCCTCGTTAAGAGAACACTCCAGCTAGGGTGACACTAAACATCATGTCAACATCAAGTCCGGCTGGCACGCGTGCAGAAGCACTTGGGTTCAGGGGCTGTACCTCAGCGATGTTGCGGGCAGACTGATATCCTGGAAGGTGTTTCTACAGAAGATCACTGAATTGCTCATTCCAAGGTTTTTCCCCTCTAGTGAGTTTTTCTGGCAGTTTTTCCTCGTCTTCCTTGAGGGTGTAGGTTGGTTGAGGGGCAGTTTTGTGGGCAGATGTGAAGCCCTCTGGGAATCTGAATCTGAATCTGAATGAATAGCTGATTATAATTCCATAATAATACATATATTATCAACTAATGTTGTGTTAGATGTTTTAAGCAACTTAAGTTCTTGTTAATATTACAAGTTGGAAACTTCTGTTTGCCCTTTATGGTCTCTAGGCCTCATTGACCTAAGCACATGCAACTCGTTTTTGAGTGAAAACAGCAAAATTATGGATTATTTTGAATATAACAAATATCCAGATGACAAATATTGTTCTATTTATGATAGACTACTTTGTATAAAGATCTTACAAGGACATGATTATCATTTTAATAGACTCTGAACAGTTCCAAGCAGGATTTGATGTCATCAACCCAGGAGATGGCCTATCTCATCGGTGTCCAATCCTGGTCCTCGAGGGCCGTTGACCTGAAGGTTTTAGATATTTCCTTGCTACAGCACACCTGATTCAAAAGAAAGGTCATTATCCAGGCTTCCACATAGCTTGATAACAACCAATTTATTAGAATCAGGTGTGTTGGAGCCAGAAATATTCATCTTGTTTTGGGACGGTGAGGCTGTTAGCAAAGCCGAGCCCGGTGACTTTAGAAGACGCACAAGCGTCACGGCAATAACTGTACGATAGAATGAGTTCAGCAGATGGATGTATAGGTTAGTATAGCAGACAGAAGACTGGGAGACTGTGGGGAACAGTTCCAAGCAGGATTTGATGTCATCAACCCGGGAGATGGCCTAACTCATGGGTGTCCAATCCTGGTCCTCAAGGGCCACTGTCCTGAAGGTTTTAGATGTTTTGTTAGATTCAACCTAAATCTGTATCAGCATAAGAAAGGAGACAAAGGTCTAAATCTACTCATGAGGAGACCAGCAGAGATGTGCTTATGGCAATCCCAAATCTGATCTCCCTCACATCTCCCTGGCCCCTCGTTTTATTGCAAAAAGATCTCAAGTCAACATCAGTTCATGTGTGGCAAACACATCCAAAGTTCATCAATCAACACTACAATAACAATAATATCGTTTAAGAATGTGCTTGTGGATGCTTGTTCCGTGTCTTGTCTGTGATGTACTCAGGTTATCAGGACACGACCCTCATCCCGCAGATAATAAACCACTCTGGTTTATTTCCACTCCAAGTCATTCTCTCTGCAACACAACCTTAAAAATACATACACAAGCTAACAATTTTAATAATTCTATGAAAGTTATAACAGCAAATATGAGATAACTAAGAATTATTCTAACATTTCCCTCCTGTTTATCCATATTTGCTCAAAGTCTAATTTCACTCGTAATCAGCCACTTCACCAGGATTTTCAGCTGCAAGTTCATTTTTATGAACACAAACATGTTATACCCAGAGAATAATGATGAAGGAAACACCTAATTTGAGAAGAAAACAGAAAGATTAGTAACAAATATTTCGTCAACACTGTCCCGAGCGTCCTCATGCTCTAAAAGTGGAAAAAGCTGAGCTACTTTCTCCTCCATGGGAGAAATAGCTGTAGTAATGAGATGAGTAGTCAAAGAACGTGAACAAGGAATACAACAACATCCACACAAGGTTAATATCGCAGCAAATACTGCCATTGACACTAATATCGACGACACTAGGGTCCGGTATCTTCCAAACATGTCCAGCCAAGAATACCACATGGAGGTATCCGCTCCAGAATGCTCTCTCATTTTTCCATTGAGGGTACGAAGCCCCTCTATGGCTTTGGACAAGCGGCCATCAGCAGCTGTATTGTTGGGAATAAATGTGCAACACTGTTCTCCAAACATTGCACAAACACCTCCTTTTTCAGTCAACAACATGTCAAGGGCAATCCTGCTCTGGAATGCCATAAGTGAAGTCGCCGACAGCCGTTCATGAACAGCTTCAAACTCACTTTGTATCCAATTACCTAATTTCTGAACATTGTAATGGATGTAATTAATCCTATCCACATTTTTATTAATCGTACACCACCAACAAATTGATGATTCAAATCCAGCTGCTATTTGATCAACTAATTTATATTCATCAGGAACACCACGTGGTATACCTATAGCGTCTATATAAGTAGAATCCTTATCAGATATCCAAGTTTCTCGCTTCCTTCTAGAAATCCATTGCTGTGACTCTACATTAGCTAATCTCTTAACTAATTCAATAGAAGTAATAGGGTATACTGAAATAGGAAGAAGCAGAGATATTAGGGCACAAGTTCCAACTACATTCTGTGGTAATTTATCAAACAGCCGATCGTCACCACACCACCACCAGATATCAGCTTTGGAAAGTGGGAAGAATCCTCTCTGTACATAGATCACTTCTGTACAAAAGGAACCATTTGACTGTGTCAATGGTTTACCCTTCCCAGTTATACAAATACAAAAGAAGTTGCCAGGGGCAACTGATTTAGAAAAAAACCGTTTTCTCTTTTTCATAAAGAGTGATGGGATAAACCGTGTCCCAACCACTGCAGTTAGCACTAGGATTTGTTTTAGTCATTACATCAAGTATACAAGTAGCAGGAATATTCGATGGTACAATGCGTAGTAGTGGCCTGGGTCCTAAACACAGTACGCAATCCATTTTAGTCTGTTTAGCGGTTTGTTCAACCATTAACAACCAATTATTACTGAGTCCTGATATCCCTGAAGTCACCTGAAACCATTCATCAACAGATGCATCATTTTCCACAATATGCATGTATGTAGCTTTACTCATTGGTCCAGGGGTCAACTTCCCTCGCATGGGGTCAACAGGATTGTTTTTCTTTTAGCGTCGTAATGTTGCTACAGATTGAGAGATAGGTATAAGGGTCAGCTGTCGCTCCTGATCTGTAAACATAAAAAGTTAATTGATTACAAGGAGAGTTTGACCAAACTTTACTTTTGGGAGGTTCTAGAGCCAAAGGTGCTTCAACAGTTTTTAACACCAGTTGTAACTTATCTGCTTGTTTTGTTAAAACAAGCCTTTTTCTCCACTGTCCTGCTGCAAATGTCGTTGGGGTGGGAGACCAATCCTGTCCTGTGTATGTAAAAACATGTTCCCAGTTCCCCTCCACATCTGCTGCAGACAAATACCATTCATAACCTGACCAGTCTGTACCTAGATAACCACCAATTCTAATTGAAGACAGGGGTATCATTACACTAGCATCAATTATAGTAGAATTATAACAAACGTACAGACTGTCAGTACTAGATAAGCCTTCATTCTTAGCAGTTATACAGGGATCTTTATACCTTCGTACAGGAGGTCCGTGATACCAATACATCTTATATCTGCTACTGCCATGATGGGCTCCTGAAACACCTCGCCTGAATCGACGGTCCGTATGATTCATTTCATACGTTTGATCTGACAGTGTTACTCTCTTTCCTGATTTAGGTGGTACCAAAGGATACCATACAAAAAGAAAAATCACCATAAAAAATAACATAGTACCCCAACACCGTATCATCAACCCTAACCACCTGGGCGTCATTTTAACTGAAATCGGCTTCCCTATAAGGCTCGGTGTCTTGTAATTTCTTCACTGACTTCCAGGTCTACAAACTCTATACAGTATGGTCCACCCTTATTATCAGTCTTTTGCTCACCTCGCCAGCTGGAAGTTTCAGCCTAAATGACTTTTTTTGCAATGACTCAAGTGTACCCAGGTGGACCGCTCAGCTATTTTGACGGCCGTTGGGGTACTCAGCAACACCTGATGTGGCCCCTCCCACTTAGGAGAATGCCAGTGTTTCTTCTTAATGCTCCTTATCAACACCCAATCTCCTGGTCCCACTAACTGGTCGCTCTGTGGGGAAACAGGAGAATCAACTTCAACATTAACATCTCGTTGTTTTTGTTTTTCCAAAACCTTTCTCATATAATCGACAAGACTTGATTCCTCATTAGTTTCCCATTCGTTCTTATCTTACGGTAGTCTATAAGATCCACCAAACAAAGTTTCATAAGGTGTCAATCCAGATGCACTAGTAATGTTTATATAACTTTACTAAGTCTAAACATCGTGTCCATGATCTTCCCGTTTCTTCCATGCATTTCTTCAATCTATTTTTAACTGTTCCGTTCATCCTTTCCACCAAACCTGCACTTTGGGGGTGGTACGCACAATGATTTTTAAATTCTATGTGAAACATCGTTCCTATCTGCTTTATTATTTGATTAACAAAATGACTTCCATTATCACTGTAAATTCTCTCAGGTATTCCATATCTAGGAATTATATCTTTACAGAGTGCCTTTGCAACTGTTAAAGCATCAGGATGCTTCGTTGGAAATAACTCTACCCACTTAGAAAATGCATCTACAATGACCAAACAATACTTTTTCCCTTCACTCTGATTTAACTCTATATAGTCCATATGTATAAATTGAAAAGGATACTGAGGTTCAGGAAATCGCTTTCTCCATGGCCTCAGGTTCCCCTGTGGATTATGTTTAGCGCACGTCAAACATGCTCTACAAAATTGTTTTGAATAAGAATTAAATCCGTAAGCGGTATAATATTGTTGTACCTGTCCTACCATCCCTCCTGTTGAGACATGTGTTACCCCATGTCTCAAAATCGCGGCCCATTTATATCAATTTCGTGGAGGTTTATTATTTGGTCATAAACATTATTTTGTAACGTTGCACCATGTTTCTTTTTCCCACAGTTCTATTTCACTCATAGGTGCCTGTTGCTGTATCTCAATTAAGGTATTGCTATCGAGATTGTCTTGTGTTACCACAAGAAGTTATTTATTTATTTTTTTTATCTATGGCTGCTTCTTTAGCTATCTTATCAGCAAACGCAGTCCCCAACGAGATACTATCCACTCCAAACGTACGGGCAGCACATTTGCATATCGCAGTAACTCGAGGCAGATTTACTGCCTGCAATAGGTCGGTCAGCAGTTCAGCGTGGGTAACAGGTTTACCAGTTGACGTAACCATGCCTCTGTTTTTCCAATATTGTGTAAAAACATACGTCGTTGCATAAGCATAATGGCTATCAGTATAAATTGTCACTTCTTTACCTTTCATTAGTTTACATGCTTCAGTCACTGCCACTAATTCAGCTGCCTGAGCAGAGTAGTGCGTAGTTTACCTGCTTTTAAAACTTTATCTTGAGTCACCACAGCATAGCCTGTCAGATTTTGTCCTTGCTCTTTTTTTTTCTAAGAACCATCCACAAACAGTACCTTTCCGTTGTTCAAAGGCTGATCCTTAAGATCACATCTACTTTTAGTCGTTTGTTCTGCCAATTCCTGATACTGATAGTCATGCATGCTTCCGTCTTCAGGAAGCGGCAACAAAGTAGCTGGATTCAGCGCTGTACATCTTTCTATAGTTAAATGTGGCTGTGACAACAAGGTAGCCATACATGATAAATATCGCGCAGGGGTGCGGAATGTTAAGTTCGTTTGCAGTAATAACGCAGACACCGCATGGGGTACTTTCAAAATCAATGGATGAAAAAGCACTATAGAAGCACTTATCTCCACTGCCAGTGATGCAGCTATCACTGCCCTCACACAATGGGGAAGTGCTTGAGCCACACTGTCCAATTCTGACGAGAAATATGCAACAGGTCTTAATTTTGATCCGTGTTCCTGAACTAACACAGAGGTCATAAAATGTCCTCTGCAATCCACCATCTGAATAAAAGTTTTATTATAATTTGGCAACGCTAAAGTCGTACTAGATACTAAAGCTTGTTTAATCTTACAAAGGGCTTCCTCAGCTTCTGCTGTCCAGGTAAGAGGAGATGTCATTTTGAAATCATCCACATGCATTCATTTATACAATGTAATCAGTTAAACCCAAAAATGACATCATCTGTTCTTTAGTTTGTGGTTTTGGGGCATGCATTATTATATTCTTCCTATCGTCTACAATTGTTCGTCCTCCAACACTGAGGTTATGACCTAAATACTTCACTTGCTCCTGGCATAACTGTAGTTTACTCTTGCTTACTTTATGACCCTCTTCAGCTAAGTGTTCAAATAATGCAAGTGAATCTTTAACACAAGTCTCCTTATCTGGTAAGGCTATTAAAACATTGTCAACATAAATCAACACTTAGCTATCAGTTCTTAAATAGTATTGCATAAACACAGGTTCTATATTCTATCGTACACTAGTTCTATGCAAGAAATATCTTTAAACACATCCTCTTTCTCCTTTGTTAACATTAAGTATCACATCTGCTCATCATTGGTATGCATGCGTACGCCACTTTGAACCCGAACTGACCAAACAACGCTCTCCTTGTCAGGCCAGTCTCAGCGCTGTAGCACGTTTGTACAGTCGTAGAAACCCAATCTGTAGCGTTCTGCCCTATACTGCCCTAAACAATTTTACCCAAATCCTTCCATTTTTGACCTCTATGTTTGTACAGGGTAATGTGAGGCGGACTCCACATTCTGTCTAGTCGTTTTACTCCATCTGACAAAGTTACACTTGCGACTGCTGTACTTTGCGAATCTGTGTATAAGTAAGTCACAGTTATTTTGGCAGGGGTTACTTTCTTTAACTCATCAGCATAATCATAATCTGGCCCTGGCACAGGCTTGTACCAGAGAGTCACATGCAAATCTTGTTCTGACCTTTGATCTTGTTTTCTCTTTATCATACAACAACCTTCAGCCAGTAATGCAGATGCAGTCTCATAAGGTGGTCCACTAGGAATATCTAGTGTGTAGTAGTAGAATGGTTCCCCTCCTCCTTGTACAACAAAAAGACCTTGTTCCAATTCAGCTTTTCTCCTTACTTCTATCTGTCCCTGCTGTGTCGGTACCAGTGCCAATCCTAATCTCAATAGGCCATCTCTGCCTAATACATTTACAGGGCACTCTGGGAACTTCAAAACATTAATTTGACATGATTTTCCATTTGGGTCTCGCAGCCACACTGGGTTTGACTCCTCTACTGCAATCATTTTACCACTTGCTGCTCGTATTAACACAAACTGTGTACTGGGTGGTGAATTTGGAATTGGTTCTCTGCACGTAGTTCGACAAGCTCCAGTATCACAAAGAAATGTTACAGGCTTTCCATTTACTAATAAAGTAATTTCAGGTCTTACAGTATCCATAGTCAATAAGTCTTGGAAATTAATCAAAACATTCTCAGTGTCATTAAGGTCATTTACTGGCTCTTCAGCAGGTTCAGGTATGTTCACTACTGTGTAGTTATCAGTTTCCCCCTGCTTCTGTTCTAGTCATGACGACATGACACGCACATTCCCTCTGTGGGGACAGTCTTTAGCAGCGTGCCCCTCCTTTCCACAACTCCAACAACAAAACCTGTACTGCGTGTTATTTCTAAAATCCCTCCTATCCGTTCCTGTATTCCAGCGTCCTCTGCCACCAGAGCCACGCCATCTGCCTATTCCTCGTCCTCTATTCTCTCTCTGATAACACACTTCCTCTTTTCCAAAGAAGATTCCCACATTTTCTGTCTTTTTTCTCTTCCGCCTAATTCCTTCCTCTCTCTTATTTTCCAAACCATCCATTATTCAACATCCTCAAATCCATTCACAACACCACTTTAGAAAACTTAATTTCTAAACAAATTTTCTAGATCACCTCTTATCTCCTCCATAACTCCAGCACAGCGTTCTCTCTTCCCAGAGCCACGCCCTCTACTTCAGTACTTGCATTCACTCATGGAACATACTCAAACAGAACAAAGATCACAGTTGCCTATTTCTCTCAATTTCCATCTGTCCTACGTGGAGTACATTAATTGACATTTTCCAGGGTACCAGGGGAAAATCCAAAACAATATTTATCCACTCAACTTCAAATGAGCTCTTTTAAACCAACATGTATCCTATAACGTTCTTTAACTGCTACCATTTCAAACAAACATTTAACACAAAACATACACATTCCTAACTTCGTCTTCCTAATTCTTCAAAAGGAAATATGAATCTATCTATCAAGATAATTAATTTTACCAGGATCCTGGGCTTTAATATACATCCAATCTTTCATGTCAAGTTCTCTTTAGAGTTCTGTTTACTCTGTCCTTTACCCATGTTAAACAACTTAAAAAACAAAAAAAACAAAAGATAAAACAAATTAAAAATCGGATTCTAGTCTTATGTGTAACTATAATTCTACACCACATATATGTCATTCGCAATACTATCTCAGTTCTGGTTCAGCAATCGACATATTGCCAATTTGGTTAGGTTTTTTTAAAATGAACAACTTATCTATTCATTTACCACCAAGCTAAGAATTTGTCACAATACACATATATCTCAGTAAAATAACAGCTAAACAAAAAGTTGTTAAAAACGAAATTCAAAATTCTAGAAATCTACCTCAGATGTGTCGTTTACAAACTCATATTAGTTCTGGTCGGTAACTACATATACCAATTTGATTAGGATTTACAACAAATGTTTTAACCGGTTTGTCCACCACCAAACTAATAAGTTTCATCAAAATACACACATCTCTACAAAACGTTCTACAATCGATTAATCAGAGACACTTCCGCCTGCCTTACTGGCAATACTTCACCTGATAGGGCCTAGGATTCTCAGGGTTTTACACGCGCAATGACCCTCCAAGTCATTCGCCAGGTTGTATACAAAACCTACTCACGGAATTTCAATTTGGACTCCGCCGTCCAGCGTTTGTCTCCCTTCTTCGGAACCGTCAACCCTTGGATCCCAGCCAGCGAGAAGAAGACCAGTCTCCAAAAAGAGTATTCAGCTCAGCTAGGAGCTCGCTGTGGCCACAGTCTGTCTGGAAGTCGTCTCGCCCGCTGGAATCTGTTGGATATATTGGTATCCGGCTCGAAGGACCAAAAATGTTAGATTCAACCTAAATCTGTATCAGCATAAGAAAGGAGACAAAGGTCTAAATCTACTCATGAGGAGACCAGCAGAGATGTGCTTATGGCAATCCCAAATCTGATCTCCCTCACATCTCCCTGGCCCCTCGTTTTATTGCAAAAAGATCTCAAGTCAACATCAGTTCATGTGTGGCAAACACATCCAAAGTTCATCAATCAACACTACAATAACAATAATATCGTTTAAGAATGTGCTTGTGGATGCTTGTTCCGTGTCTTGTCTGTGATGTACTCAGGTTATCAGGACACGACCCTCATCCCGCAGATAATAAACCACTCTGGTTTATTTCCACTCCAAGTCATTCTCTCTGCAACACAACCTTAAAAATACATACACAAGCTAACAATTTTAATAATTCTATGAAAGTTATAACAGCAAATATGAGATAACTAAGAATTATTCTAACATGTTTCCCTGCTCCAGCACACCTGATTCAAATGAAAGGTTATTATCTAGGCTTCCACATAGCTTGATAACAGCCCATTCATTATAATCAGGTGCTGGAGCAGGGAAACATCGAAAACCTTCAGGACAGTGGCCTTCGAGGACCAGGATTGGACACCCATGGCCTATCTGGTTGGCCCTGGTGTCATCCGGATGACATTTTCTGCTGACAGTCAACCTCTCCTCTCAGGTGGTGATGAACCCCAGGACAAACTCCCATTTTGAAACTCCCCACTGACACTCATCAGTGCCAGGGTCAAAGATGTGATCAATAGCCTCACATTTAGAATACCGTTTGGTCATCGTGCTGCCATAGCATGAATTATAAGCAAATCCAACAGGTCTGGCTCCCATGGGTGAAAGATTGTATTTGGGCATGGTTCCCATGGGTGAAACATTCTATCTGGGTGTGGTTCCCATGGGTGAAAGATTCTATTTGGGCAAGGGTCTCGTGGGGGTAGCAATGGAAGCCAAGAAGGGGAGTAATGTGTATGTATGTAGTATGTTTGTGCATTTTGGGGGCTGGGAGTGTTGGTGTGTTCATCTGTTGAATGTGTGTGTGCCTGGACAAAATATTATACGTATATTTTTTGACTTAACCATTCATTTGAAAGACCGGTCATTTTTGACCGGGAACATCATGGGTGTAACAAAGTTAAATAAAACACCCAAATTTTTTTGAAATTCTTAACAAATGATCTTGGCTGTTTAGATACCCTGTGTGAACAAAGTCATGAAATCTCATGGCAATCAGAATGAATTCACTGCATTTTTTTTAAGAGAAAACATGTAAATCAGTCACTTTTGACCGGAACACAACAGGAGGGTTAAAGAGTCTTGGAACAAGATTAGGCAAGTCTTGTGGTGCTCAAAGTGGCCCTGTTCTGGGGGGTCAAAATGATGTATTATTATTTTTAATAATAATAATTAATAATTATTATTATCAAATGGGGTCAAAATGATGTATTATTATGTTTAATAATAATAATAATAATTAATAACTATTATTATGTATTATTATTATTATTATTAAAAATCTCAACAGCAATGTCTCCAAAATAGTAAAACCAAAAAACCCTACAGTCCACAAGCAAACACACTGTACATGACATGGACAAAAAAAAGTTCCATTGAGATCCAGAGATGAACTAGCTCCTCCCCCTCTGTGGCTGGTTGAACTAGCTCCTCCCCCTCTGGTTGAACTAGCTCCTCCCCCTCTGTGGTTCTCTGCTTCACTACTCACATTCCCGGAAGGTCACGTCTTCCAATTAGTAAATAGTTTAGGGTCAAGTTCAGGGTCAGGGTTAGTGTTGAAGTCTCTGTGGTAAGATGTGCAGGGACAGGGTGGAGTAAGAAAGAGTTAGGGTTAGGGTCAAGGTCAGGATCAGGGTCAGGGTTAGTACAGTGGACACATCAGAACCAGGTTAATAGAGCTCCAGTATGGCTCAGTACAGTGGACACATCAGAACCAGGTTAATAGTGCTCCAGTCTGGCTCAGTACAGTGGACACATCAGAACCAGGTTAATAGTGCTCCAGTCTGGCTCAGTACAGTGGACACATCAGAACCAGGTTAATAGTGCTCCAGTCTGGCTCAGTACAGTGGACACATCATAACCAGGTTAATAGAGCTCCAGTATGGCTCAGTACAGTGGACACATCAGAACCAGGTTAATAGAGCTCCAGTCTGGCTCAGTACAGTGGACACATCAGAACCAGGTTAATAGAGCTCCAGTATCGCTCAGTACAGTGGACACATCAGAACCAGGTTAATAGAGCTCCAGTATGGCTCAGTTCTAATCCCTCTTCAATCTCACCTCCTGGATGACATCTCTGCTGCACGGCTCCCAAATGGAAAAATAATACTCAACTCACAAATCCTGGATTTGTTGTTGTTGTTGTTGTTGATTTAATAGCTACTTATGTTTGACCTCCAAGTCCAGGAGCGCTCTGGTGACGTTCTGAAGGGCTGCATCTAGGTCCTGTGCTTAACTGGGCCAGACAACAACTGGGACCGCTTCTCTCAGGTCTGACTTTGTTGGAGCAAGGAGCTACAGTTGTGGTCAAAAGTTTACATACACTAGTGAAGATCATGTATGCCATGGCAATATAGGGTTTTCAATAAACTCTACAACTCTTATTTTTCTGTGATGGAATGATAAGGAGCACATATTTCTTTGTCACAGAAAACATTCATGAAAAATGGTCCTTTTACGAATTTATTATGGGTCTTTTGAAAATGTGTCAAAATCTTCTGGGTCAAAAATATACATACAGCACCTTGAATTACCAATTTGGTGATGTAGAAAAAGTTGTTTCAATCCAATTTGCTTTTTGGCATGGCCTCCTAACTTCTTACGAGTGATTATGATTGACTCCAGCTGGTGACTTCTTTCAGTCCATGTAAATAGGGCTTGTTTGACACATTCACTAGACTCAGCCAGAAATACTACAATGGGAAAGTCTAAGGAGCTCAGCACGGATCTGAAAAAGCGCATCATTGACTTGAACAAGTCAGGAAAGTCCCTTGGAGCCATTTCAAAGCAGTTGCAGGTCCCAAGATCAACTGTGCAAACAATTGTTTGTAAGTATAAAGTGCATGGAACAGTTGTATCATTGCCACGATCAGGAAGAAAACGCAAGCTATCACTTGCTGCTGAGAGAAAATTGGTCAGGTTGGTCAAGAGTCAACCAAGAACCACCAAAAAGCAAGTCTGCAATGAGTTGGAGGCTGCTGGAACACATGTGTCAGTGTCCACAGTCAAGCGTGTTCTACATCGCCATGGGCTGAGAGGCTGCCGTGCAAGAAGGAAGCCATTACTCCAGAAGCGGCAGCTTACGGCTCGACTGAAGTTTGCTGCTGATCACATGGACAAAGACAAGGCCTTCTGGAGGAAAGTTCTGTGGTCAGACGAAACTAAAATTGAGCTTTTTGGCCACAATGACCAGAAATATGTTTGGAGGAGAAAAGGTGAGGCCTTTCACCCCAAGAACACCATACCTACCGTCAAACATGGTGGTGGTAGTATTATGCTGTGGGCCTGTTTTGCTGGCAGTGGAACTGGTGCTTTACAGAAAGTAAATGGAATAATGAAGAAGGAAGACTACCTCCAAATTCTGCAGGAAAACCTAAAATCATCAGCCAGAAAGTTGGGTCTTGGACGTAGTTGGGTGTTCCAACAGGACAATGACCCCAAACATACATCAAAAGTGGTGAAGGAATGGCTAAATCAAGCTAGAATTAAGGTCTTAGAGTGGCCTTCCCAAAGTCCTGACTTAAACCCCATAGAGAATATGTGGACTGTGCTGAAGAGACAAGTCCGACTCAGAAAACCAACAAATTTAGTTGAACTGCACCGATTCTGTCAGGAGGAGTGGTCAAAGATTCAACCAGAAGCTTGCCAGAAGCTTGTGGATGTCTACCGAAAGCGCCTAATTGAGGTGAAAATGGCCAAGGGACATTTAACCAAATATTAACATTGCTGTATGTATATTTTTGACCCAGCAGATTTTGTCACATTTTCAAAAGACCCATAATAAATTCATAAAAGAAAAAATTTTCATGAATGTTTTTTGTGACAAAGAAATATGTGCTCCTTATCATTCCATCACAGAAAAATAAGAGTTGTAGAGTTTATTGAAAACCCTATATTGCCATGGCATACATGATCTTCACTAGTGTATGTAAACTTTTGACCACAACTGTATCTGGGTCTGGATCTAAAAACAGCTAAACTCCCTCTCTGTCCTTCACCCTCTCCCTTTCATCTATCATGCTTAGGCTCTCCCAACACCTCCACATCCCTGTTACAGCTCTGTATTCCTTCTTATTTCCTTCCTCTATAATCATCCGTGTTTTCTTTCTCCCTCTCATTTTCTTCCCCTCTCCCTCTCTCCCTCTCTCTCTCACTCTTTCTCTCTCTCTCTCTCTCTCTCTCTCACTCTTTCTCTCTCTCTCTCTCTCTCTCACTCTCTCTCTTTCTCTCTCTCTCTCTCTCTCTCTCTCTCTCTCTCTCACTCTTTCTCTCTGTCTCTCTCTGTCTCTCTCTCTATGTATCTCTCTCACTCTTTCTCTCTCACTCTCTCTTTCTCTCTCTCACTCTCTCTTTCTCTCTCTGTCTCTCACTCTCTCTCTCCCTCTCTGTCACTCTATCTCTCGTTCTCTCTCTGTCTCTCTCTCTCTCTCTCTCTCTCTTTCTCCCTCGCTCTCTCTCTCTTTCTCTCTCTCTCTCACTCTCTGTCTCTCTCTCTCTCTTTCTCTCTCTCTGTCACGCTATCTCTCTCGTTCTCTCTGTCTCTCTCTCACTCTCTCTTTCTCTCTCTCTCTCTCTCTATCTCTCTCTCTCTCTCTCTCTCTCTCTCTTTCTCTCTCTGTCTCACTCTCTCTCTTTCTCTCTCTCTCTCTGTCTCTCTCTCTTTCTCTCTCTGTCTCACTCTCTCCTTCTCTCTCTCTCTCTTTCTCTCTGTCTCTCATTCCCTTCATTGTATCTTATGTGCACACATGCTGGCTAGCAGGGGGGTGGATAGTGCGTCCGAAGCTCCTGTCATCTTCCATATAGTCGACCTGTCCACATCCATGTGTGTTTGTGTTTCACGGGTTTTCTGAGCGTCTCGAATGACACGAGCTCCTCAAAGCCACGGCGGGCTCCTAGATTCACAGACAAGATTGTGCGACCACACACACCACCTTGAGTGCAGCCGAAGTATCCCCGCACACACACACACACACACACACACACACCTTTCCAGCAGTACTCTGCTGCTCTCTGAAAGAACAGGAGATGGTTGCATTTTCAAAAAACAAACGCTGAACTGTGAATTATGCAGTCAGGAAGAAGAAAAAAATGGCACAAAGCTTTCCAATTGACTTCCCATTAATGATGAGAAGTCACCAATCAAATGTAATTGCGGTAAACAGGATTTCATAATCAGCAGATCAGTGGAGCATTGTCTTGCTGCTGCTTCTCTCCAGCTCTCTCAGCCTGTTTTCAAGCCTTTTTTTGTCTCATTGCCATTATACTTTCAGAGACTGTGCTGAACTGAATGAAAAATCAGTTCAACAAACAGCTATTTCTCGCCTCTCTGGGCAACAAGTTCATTTGAAACGGAGTCCCATAGATCTGATGCCTGTCGTCCAAATGTCTCAGGTGTGGAAGATAAAATCGAATCTTGCTGCAATAAACCGCCTCGCTTACCTCATCCAGGAAGTGTCCCTCTCTCTCGCCTACTTTGATTGGCTCCCAGTGGGGAAGCAGAAGCAGAGATGCATCCAAGCTTCAAAGTGTCACAGACATGGTGAGAAAGGTTCCAGCTTGGTCAACAAGCAGGAAGCTGTGATAGAGGCTGGAGCCGGCTGGGAGATAATGCTGCCATGAAAATGAAAGGGTTTCCCTCCTCCCTCCACACACTCGATTCATAAGAAAGGGATTTAGGTTCTGTCGGACGCACGGAAGATCCAGACAGTTTGATATCTGAGGGTTTAATGTGGGAATGAGCTTCCTGTAGCGCGTGTGGGTTTGGGGGGCTTCGCAGCTGAGGATGACTCAGAAAAAGACAAGAAATACTTTTATGAGGGAAAAAGTATCACAAAGTCTTTCATGAGATGCTGAGACTCCGTGTAAAGTTGTTTTTTACTTCAAGTCCTGCTCCAGTTCACCACAGACCCCCCGCTGGTTATGTTTGATTAGAGATCCTCATTGAAAGACCTGTAAGGAAATCCTTGAGTGGGATTTGTGATGTTTTATTGTCTTGGTGTGCTTTTAACTAGAGTCCCTGAGTGTCTGGTCACCTACCAGCCATCTGGTTTAAGTAGCGCTGAAGTGTGTGATCGAGTGCGCTTGGTGTTGTGTGTGTCCGGGCTGGAAAGGCAGGGGGTGGTAGAGGTGTATCGGTGTGTGTGTGTGTGTGTGTGTGTGTAGGGGGGGTATTTTGAGTCTTTGTTTTTTGGGGGTGTTTCTTGGTTTAACTATGGGTGGCTAGTAAGATTGTACTTATGTTGTTTTGAGGCTGAGGTTTGGATGAAGGAGCTGGCAGCAGAAACCTAGGAGACTCTGTCCTCTCTCCTGTGACCTCACTTCCCTTCCATCGCTGTCACGGTCTCCTCGCCTCAACCTGTCTGAAAACAGAAGGCTTGGGTGGGTGTTCAGGGGAGTCAGGTGGCTCAGTGGTTAAGGTGTTGGGCTCATGATCGGAAGGTTGTGAGTTTGATTCCTGACTGTGGCTACATGATGTTGTGTCCTTGGGCAAGGCACTTCACCCTACTGTCCTCAGGGGGGGAATGTCCCTGTACTTACTGTAAGTCGCTCTGGATAAGAGCGTCTGATAAATGACTGGATGTAAATGATGTTGAAGTCCACAACATCACAGGAGGGAAGCTCGATGTGGAAGGTCCTCTGGACCGCCTCTCCTGCTGTCACTGATGTTATGCTGTCGCTTTTGTTGGACGCCAGCGTTCTAGAAGCTTCTCCTCCCCCCTCTGCATGTGAGACGCCAGCGTTCTAGAAGCTTCTCCTCCCCCCTCTGCATGTGAGACGCCAGCGTTCTAGAAGCTTCTCCTCCCCCCTCTGCATGTGAGACGCCAGCGTTCTAGAAGCTTCTCCTCCCCCCTCTGCATGTGAGACGCCAGCTTTCTAGAAGCTTCTCCT
>CM059316.1:7672500-7687500 GCA_030340665.1 Neosalanx taihuensis | reverse complement strand
GGTGAGAATGAGGCTGGGTGAGACGGACACAGACGCCCTTGAGAAAGTCCTTGGTCAGAACAGAGAGTGCCCTGATAGTGGGTGGGGAAGGAAAGGGGGGAGGGGATAGAGGTTATGCCCCCTGCCATCAATCTTCGACGGAGTTCAGACCTGCCATGACATCGAGGGGGGGGGGGGGGGGTGGAGGGGTCGAAACAGCAGGCGTGACGGCAAAGGTGGAGATACATGAGGCTGGGATAGAGACAGAACAGGGGGGGGGAGGAGGAGGAGGGGAGGAGGGATGGAGGGAGGGAGGGAGGGAGGGAGGGAGGGTGGAGGGATGGAGGGAGGGTAGGGTAGGGAGGGGAGGGAGGGAGGGTGGAGGGGAGGGTGGAGGGATGGAGGGAGGGAGGGAGGGAGGGAGGGAGGGAGGGAGGGAGGGAGGGAGGGAGGGAGGGAGGGGGTAGACGGCCATGCCAGGGGACGAAGGGAGAGTTTCCTGGGAGAAGTGATGCTGCTGTTAAAGATCACTGTTTAATGTCAAGGTGTCGTCTCGCCTTAGTTTCCAGAATGCATGCTAACACTTTGTGTTGTGCCCTGGTTACTACTCCTTGCTAAGTGTTACGTTTGATTTTGCGGGGGAAATAAATGTGTCCTCGCTTTGTAATATCACAGTAATGGTTTTATATTGAATACGTAATTCCTGTGAAAGTCTCTGAGGTGCAATAAATCACAACATGTTCAACAAAGATGGGGAGAGGGTTCTCTGTCTGCCCTTAATTGGATTCATCTGTCAGTTTGGTGTCAGGGTGGTCGGTCCTTTGAATACACAGTCTGACAACGCTGACAGCAATTTCCATGGTGCGTTTAAAGCCTATCTTCTCTTTTAATGGATGGACTCAAGTTCCACCTAGGAAAACACACAGACACACAGAATGGAGAAAGTTGTTACGTGCACTTGCGTATGTATTTGGTGAATCACACAAAATGTGTAGCTCATCACCTCTATGGTGTGTGTATGATGTGTGTGAATGTGTGTGTGTGTGTGTGTTGTGTGTTTGTGGGTGCACATATAGCTTTGCCTGCAAACTAGATTATATAGAGTTTGATCTGCCTGGAGAATCTTCAGTCATGATTGGTGCGTATAGATATGGTTCTATCTATATATAGTTGTTTATTTCATTTTATATTCCAGATAGTTTTGGTTTATTTGAATTGTTAGTTTATTGTATTTTCCTTTTTTGTTTGTTTATTGTTTGCACCATCCTGACATGCTGAATTCCATCTAAATGTATGATGGCAAATGAACCCAGTTGTGATTGTGATTGAGGTCCAGAGATGGAGGTCTGTAATGAGTCCCTGATCGAGGTCCAGAGATGGAGGTCTGTAATGAGTCCCTGATCGAGGTCCAGAGATGGAGGTCTGGTCTGTAATGAGTCCCTGATCGAGGTCCAGAGATGGAGGTCTGGTCTGTAATGAGTCCCTGATCGAGGTCCAGCGATGGAGGTCTGTGATCAGGTCTGGCAGCCTCTCCAGGTTCCTCTGGGACATCGATTAGAAGTGGACCTCGTCATTTATATTAATAATAAAGGAGGTTATTTTGATTAAGGTTTTGTGACGGTCCTGATAGGGGCTCTGGGTAACTGCTTGAGCATCATATGCTCAATGACTGATGCTCTTTGTAAAAGCTCTCTCTTGTAAGTCGCTTTGGATAAAAGCGTGTAATGCAAACTGCATGTATAATCAGTGCTCTTTCCTATGTGCCCAGGTCACATGCCCTAATGGCCAGGGGTATAAGAGGCCCACCTCCCTCAACATGGAGGCCGATTTCCTCCTCCCAGTCTTGGCTGTTGTTTGCGTTTTGGTTACTTTCCCTAGACTGACTTTACTTTAGCTTACTTGATGTTTACTGTTATTGAATAAATCTCTTCTTTATGTGCAGCCTGCCTGGGACTCCCCTCTGTGTTTCATTGCTCACGAGCCGGCAGTGTTACAGTTTGTTGGCTGGAGACTCTGACTGGATCAAGAGATGATATAGGAGGAATATGACTTCTAGTTCTGTGTATTAATGACGTCTCTTCTATCTCTCTCTTCTGCCCTCTGCTAACTGTGGACCTGGAATTTGCGAGAGGAAGTTAGGATGAGAAATGTGTTGCGCAATGAATTGCCATTATGCAAATAGTTCTCAGACGTGACTCATTCATTATGTTATTCATCCAGCAGAGACCCTCAGACAGCCTTATCCAGCTGCTTAGATCAGTTTACAACACACACACACACACCTGTGCCTGCCTGTTAGTGTCAGCAGCACACAGGAAACGCAGTCTGTGGACGAGGCGTCTGTGATCTGTGTGGGGTCACACATCCGCTGGAGGGACAGATTGTTTTGTGTTCAGGTTTTGTTGTTGTTGACATTTAATGATTAAAAAAATGATGATTATTATTATTATTATTGCGACAGGAAAGTCAACCATAACGCACTGGAGCAACACACAGGCTGAACTTCCCTGAGCTCATGTGTACCAAGCTGCGGTCAGCTGAGCTGGTCTTGTCCCTATTGGTCAGTATATCACTTCCAGTGTGCATGGATCAGCTGCTCAGGCCTTCATTACTGCCCCACTGGAGGTCACAGAGAGGTCAGGCTGTAGTGAGCCTGCCAGGCAGCATTAATCAACCCCAGACAGAGAGCGGTGATGCAGACACAGCCCTGCTCAGGGAAAACCAAGCGAGCCCAGAGCCTGACTGACTTAATGACACAACAGTGGTGCAATGCAGGAAGCAGGATGTGTGTGGGATGAGAGGACTGAAGAGGGAGGGAGGGAGGGAGGGAGGGAGGGAGGGGGAGGGAGGGAGAGGGAGGGAGGGAGGGAGGGAGGGAGGGAGGGAGGGAGGGAGGGAGGGAGGGAGGGAGGGAGGAGGGAGGGAGGGAGGGAGGGAGGAGGGAGGGAGGAGGCAGAGTTCTGAGCCCCAGAGGGCTGAGGGGGGAGTGGGAGGCAGAATGCTGACTGGATAGTTAGGAAGGGTGTTGGAGGTGAGGCAGGTGAGGGGGGGGGGGGGAGGAGTGCGTGGGCGAGGCAGTCTTGAGGGCCATGCTGGATCATAACTGAGGATGAGTCATGTGGCTGAGCGGTAAGGGTGTTGGGTTAGTAATCAGAAGGTTTCTGGTTCAATTCCCAGCAGTGGTAAACATGATGTTGTGTCCTTGGGCGAGGCACTTCACCCTACTTTCCTCAGGGGGGATGTCCCTGTACTTACTGTAAGTGCCTCTGGATAAGAGTAAAGTAAGAGTTGTAAAACGCAACTATTGAATATGTGTGTGTGTTGGGGGGGAGGGGGGGGGCATTGTATTGATGATGACCGTGCATATTCAGCTTCCTGCCTTGTGTAAGCCCCTTCAGTAGGAGGCTTGATAATCAGAAGTGGATCGAGTCTCTTGTTGATTTTCTGGCGTTCAATCAGATTAGAGTAGCAGGACATTCAGGGACTTCTTTTGAACGGTCCTTGAAAGCTTGAAACCCCCTCGTCCTTCCTTGTATCCAATCACAGACCTCCTCTGATCCAGAAACCAGTTGACCTTTTTTCTCAAATGCAAGTTATCAGTGACTATGAATGACAACAAGGACTGGGCCCCACTGGCATTTCCACGGCGACAGGTTGACAGACAGTTTGGTCAGATAGCCCCACCTCCTCTTTGGTCTGTTTCTGTCTTGTGTGTGTGTGTGTGTGTGTGTGTGTGTGTGTGGCCCAACATTTTTATTTCCATCTTTGGTAGAATGGATATAGGTAAAACGTTTGGCTATTTTAGGAATTGAACTGATAACCACTGTGATATAAAGGTAGTGCATATTGATAGGGCTTCAATCCTCCACAGTCTCCAACACAAACACAGCTCCCCCCTCTTGACCCTTATAGGGTGCTGTCATCTCCTGACCCTCTATAGGGTGCTGTCATCTTCTGACCCTCTATAGGGTGCTGTCATCTTCTGACCCTCTATAGGGTGCTGTCATCTCCTGACCCTCTATAGGGTGCTGTCATCGTATGACCCTCTGTAGGGTGCTGTCATCTCCTGACCCTCTATAGGGTGCTGTCATCTCCTGACCCTCTATAGGGTGCTGTCATCTTCTGACCCTCTATAGGGTGCTGTCATCTCCTGACCCTCTATAGGGTGCTGTCATCTTCTGACCCTCTATAGGGTGCTGTCATCTTCTGACCCTCTATAGGGTGCTGTCATCTCCTGACCCTCTATAGGGTGCTGTCATCTTCTGACCTTCTATAGGGTGCTGTCATCTCTTGACCCTCTGTAGGGTGCTGTCATCTCCTGACCCTCTGTAGGGTGCTGTCATCTCCTGACCCTCTATAGGGTGCTGTCATCTTCTGACCCTCTATAGGGTGCTGTCATCTTCTGACCCTCTATAGGGTGCTGTCATCTCTGGCCCTCTATAGGGTGCTGTCATCTCCTGACCCTCTATAGGGTGCTGTCATCTTCTGACCCTCTATAGGGTGCTGTCATCTCCTGACCCTCTATAGGGTGCTGTCATTGTATGACCCTCTGTAGGGTGCTGTCATCTCCTGACCCTCTATAGGGTGCTGTCATCTCCTGACCCCTCTATAGGGTGCTGTCATCTCCTGACCCTCTATAGGGTGCTGTCATCTCCTGACCCTCTATAGGGTGCTGTCATCTTCTGACCCTCTGTAGGGTGCTGTCATCTTCTGACCCTCTATAGGGTGCTGTCATCTCCTGACCCTCTATAGGGTGCTGTCATCGTATGACCCTCTGTAGGGTGCTGTCATCTCCTGACCCTCTATAGGGTGCTGTCATCTTCTGACCTTCTATAGGGTGCTGTCATCTCTTGACCCTCTGTAGGGTGCTGTCATCTCCTGACCCTCTATAGGGTGCTGTCATCTCCTGACCCTCTATAGGGTGCTGTCATCTTCTGACCCTCTATAGGGTGCTGTCATCTCCTGACCCTCTATAGGGTGCTGTCATCTCCTGGCCCTCTATAGGGTGCTGTCATCTCCTGACCCTCTATAGGGTGCTGTCATCTTCTGACCCTCTATAGGGTGCTGTCATCTCCTGGCCCTCTATAGGGTGCTGTCATCTTCTGACCCTCTATAGGGTGCTGTCATCTCCTGACCCTCTATAGGGTGCTGTCATCTCCTGACCCTCTATAGGGTGCTGTCATCTTCTGACCCTCTATAGGGTGCTGTCATCTCCTGACCCTCTATAGGGTGCTGTCATTGTATGACCCTCTGTAGGGTGCTGTCATCTCCTGACCCTCTATAGGGTGCTGTCATCTCCTGACCCTCTATAGGGTGCTGTCATCTCCTGACCCTCTATAGGGTGCTGTCATCTTCTGACCCTCTATAGGGTGCTGTCATCTCCTGACCCTCTATAGGGTGCTGTCATCTTCTGACCTTCTATAGGGTGCTGTCATCTTCTGACCCTCTATAGGGTGCTGTCATCGTATGACCCTCTGTAGGGTGCTGTCATCTCCTGACCCTCTATAGGGTGCTGTCATCTTCTGACCCTCTATAGGGTGCTGTCATCTTCTGACCCTCTATAGGGGTGCTGTCATCTCCTGACCCTCTATAGGGTCCTGTCATCTCCTGACCCTCTATAGGGTGCTGTCATCTCCTGACCCTCTATAGGGTGCTGTCATCTCCTGACCCTCTGTAGGGTGCTGTCATCTTCTGACCTTCTATAGGGTGCTGTCATCTTCTGACCCTCTATAGGGTGCTGTCATGTCTCTCTCAGCCCAGTAATACTGTTTCCTGCTGTTCTCTATCGATCTGACAGGTAAATGAAGAAAAGTACTTTGCTAAATGTCAGCGTGCATGAAATCGATAGTCAGTTGCAGCACAGCATAACCCCTGGCCACCGCCCACTGCTCTGCCTCAGGAATCAGTCCTGTCTTCCTGCTCTGCTGGGCCTCTGTTCAACCACACTGGATGTGACAGCTCAGGGAATGAACATGTGATGGCAGTTCTCCTAAGATGTGTTTCCTTAAAGCAGATGTGACTTCTAGTCTGGTCAGAACCAGGAGGGTGTGACATCTGGACACATCCTTTTGGGTAGTTGCTGTTGTGTTGCTGTTGTGATGCTGTTGTGTAGCTGTTGTGCTGCTGTTGTGTTGCTGTTGTGTTGCTGTTGTGATGCTGTTGTGTTGCTGTTGTGTTGCTGTTGTGATGCTGTTGTGTTGCTGTTGTGTTGCTGTTGTGATGCTGTTGATGCTGTTGTGTTGCTGTTGTGTTGCTGTTGTGATGCTGTTGTGTTGCTGTTGTGTTGCTGTTGTGATGCTGTTGTGATGCTGTTGTGCTGCTGTTGTGTTGCTGTTGTGATGCTGTTGTGATGCTGTTGTGATGCTGTTGTGTTGCTGTTGTGATGCTGTTGTGTTGCTGTTGTGTTGCTGTTGTGTTGCTGTTGTGTAGCTGTTGTGATGCTGTTGTGATGCTGTTGTGTAGCTGTTGTGTAGCTGTTGTGATGCTGTTGTGTAGCTGTTGTGATGCTGTTGTGTAGCTGTTGTGATGCTGTTGTGTTGCTGTTGTGTAGCTGTTGTGATGCTGTTGTGTTGCTGTTGTGTTGCTGCTGTGATGCTGTTGTGATGCTGTTGTGTAGCTGTTGTGATGCTGCTGTGATGCTGTTGTGATGCTGTTGTGTAGCTGTTGTGATGCTGCTGTGATGCTGTTGTGATGCTGTTGTGATGCTGTTGTGTAGCTGTTGTGATGCTGTTGTGATGCTGTTGTGTAGCTGTTGTGTAGCTTGTCACCCCTTGTATTTATTTGTCTCTTCAGTCCCTCCTTGTAGTGGACATGTCCACCACTTCACCTCTGGGGTTCTCTCTCTCTCTCCCTCCACCTCCCTCCCTCCCTCCCTCCCTCCCTCTCTCCCTCCACCTCCCTCCCTCTCTCTACCTCTCTCTCACACTCTCACAGTTTCACTTTCTGTCTCTCGTTACATTTACATTTATTCAGTTATCAGATGCTTTTATCCAAAGCGACTTACAAGAGAGAGCTTTACAAAAGAGCTTCAGTCACTGAGCATAACAACTTGATAGACCCCAAACATAGCAGGCTTATAGAAAATGAAACATACATCATGAGAACAATAAGTGCCCAGGGAAGAGCTATCAGAGCATTCAGCTGAACAGTTTATTAATTTACGGCAGGCACCTCCGACAGGGAGTAGTCTACTTGTAGGAAGTGAACAATAACAAAGCAACAACAACAAAACAGCTGATATTCAGCCATCAAACTCTCTGAACAAGTGAGTCTGAGCCTTTTCTTGAAGGTGAGGAGACAGTCTGTGTTTCTTATGGAGGTGGGGAGTTGATTCCATCATTGGGGATCCAGACAGTGGAAGAGTTTGTGCTGGGCTCTGGTGCTCTTGAGAGGGGGACCACTAGGCGGTTGTCAGAGGAGGATTGTACGTGGTGGGCAGGGGTGTAAGGCTGGAGGAGAGAGTTGATATAGCTTGGGGCTGTCCTGTTCACTGCTCTAAAGGTGTGTTCTCCTGTGTTCCCCTGTGTTCTCCTGGGTTCTCCATGTGTTCCCCTGTGTTCTCCTGTGTTCTCCTGTGTTCTCCTGGGTTCTCCTGTGTGGTTCTCCTGTGTTCTCCTGTGTGTTCTCCTGTGTTCTCCTGTGTGTTCTCCTGTGTGTTCCTCTGTGTTCCCCTGGGTTCTCCTGTGTTCCCCTGTGTTCTCCTGGGTTCTCCTGTGTTCCCCTGGGTTCTCCTGTGTTCCCTGGTTCTCCTGTGTTCTCCTGTGTTCTCCTGTACACATCCCCTCTCTCCCTCTGTGACAGCAGGGAGGATGAGTAGTGGACAGGCCTGTTGAGCTGAGCAGCCTGGACACCAGCCTTATAGAACACACACACACGAAGACATACACACACCAGCACACACCCACACACACAAGCACACACCCACACACACACACACACACACACACACACACACACACACACACACACCCACAGGAACACATCCAGTACAGACACACCCTGAGCAGTCCTCCAGTACAGACACACCCTGAGCAGTCCTCCAGTACAGACACACTCTGAGCAGTCCTCCAGTACAGACACACTCTGAGCAGTCCTCAGTACAGACACACCCTGAGCAGTCCTTCCAGTACAGACACACCCTGAGCAGTCCTCCAGTACAGACACACTCTGAGCAGTCCTCCAGTACAGACACACTCTGAGCAGTCCTCCAGTACAGACACACCCTGAGCAGTCCTCCAGTACAGACACACTCTGAGCAGTCCTCCAGTACAGACACACTCTGAGCAGTCCTCCAGTACAGACACACTCTGAGCAGTCCTCCAGTACAGACACACTCAGTACAGACATGGCACACATGCATCCTCACATGCAGACTATTTATAGACTGAACCATGGAGCCACCAGCAGCACGCATGCACACACACTCACACACACTCACACACACTCACACACACACACACACACACACACACACACACACACACACAGAGGGTCTAACCACTGAGCGCTCATCTCGGAGAGTGTGTGTGAGTCTCATGTGTTCGTACATGCTGTGTCTGCTTGTCTGGGTGTGTGTATGCGTACGTGCTGTGTCTGCGTGCCTGGTGTGTGTGTGTGTGTGTGTGTGTGTGTGTCTACGATGGTTCGGTGTAATTACAGTACATTCTGTCCAGAACCTCCAGTTCTTTATCTCTACTCAGAGGGGGCAAGATAATTACAATGCAATAGTGCTGCTCAATTTAACCCCCTGACCACCTCTCCGTCCTGCCCGCCCCCCCCTCCCTGGGCCTGTGGGGGGAGGCAGTGGGGAGGGGGTGGGGGTCAGGAGGCTGGCCTCTTGGCAGCAGTAGCCAGGCTGCTGACGTGCCTGTCTGACAGGATGTGTGTCAGAGGAGTGGATCCTGTTTTTCAGAGCACAGCAGTGTGGCGGGGGGGGGGGGGGGGGGGGGGGGGGGAGATGTCGATACTCTGATGAACGCATGCTCCGTCAGGATGCACCATACCTGATGACTATGATCCACTCTACAGTTTGTGTGTTTCTAAATGACATCAGCAGAGTTCCTGTGTCCTGTGCTTAGCTGTGCTGAGCTGTGCTTAGCTGTGCTGTCCTGTGCTGAGCTGTGCTGAGCTGTGCTGAGCTTTGCTGAGCTGTGCTTAGCTGTGCTGTCCTGTGCTGAGCTGTGCTGAGCTGTGCTGAGCTGTGCTGAGCTGTGCTGAGCTGTGCTGTGGCTGAGCTGTGCTGTGCTGAGCTGTCCTGTGCTGAGCTGTGCTGAGCTGTGCTGAGCTGTGCTGAGCTGTCCTGTGCTGTGCTGAGCTGAGCTGAGCTGTCCTGTGCTGAGCTGTGCTGAGCTGAGCTGTCCTGTGCTGAGCTGTGCTGAGCTGTGCTGAGCTGTCCTGTGCTGAGCTGTGCTGAGCTGTGAGGAGTCCAGGGCAGTGCTGTTACCCAGGTTAACACAGTTCTGAAGAGGCTGGATGTTGTGATAACATCCTGTGTGATCTACGCTCCTGATGTTCCCAGTGAAAGAACATACCTAAGGAGACGCCCCCCGTCTCCCCCCCGTCTCCCCCCCGTCTCCCCCCCATCTCCCGCCCCGTCCCCCCCCCGTCTCCCCCCCCCGTCCCCCCGTCCCCCCCCGTCTCCCCCCCGTCTCCCCCCCCGTCTCCCCCCCCGTCCCCCTGCATGCTAGAACGGCCACACGCAAGAGCACGTACACACACACACGCCGAGCAACATGAGCTGCAGTCTGATCTTTCATGGTTCAGTTACCTGCAGAGCGAGGGGGGGAGGGGGGCAAGGGGGAGGGAGGGAGGGAGAGAGGGAGGGAGAGAGAGAGGAAAATACATTAAGAGAGGGGGGACGAGAAAGCCTAAAGAAGAGATGGAAAGGGAGATAGAGTAAAGAGATGGAGATAGAGTAAAGAGATGGAGAGAGAGAGAGAAGAGATGAGGGGCAGGGGGGGTGTGAGGCAGAGGAGCTGGGGGGTGAGGGGGCGAGGGGAGCTCTGGGGGGGTGAGGGGGCGGGGGAGCTCTGGGGGGGGTGAGGGGGCCGGGGAGCTCTGGGGGGTGAGGGGGCGAGGGGAGCTCTGGGGGGTGAGGGGAGCTCTGGGGGGTGAGGGGGTGGGGGGAGCTCTGGGGGGTGAGGGGGGCGGGGGGAGCTCTGAGAGAGAGAGAGAGGGGGGAGAGAGAGGGGGGTGAGGGGGCGGGGGGAGCTCTGAGAGAGAGAGAGAGAGAGAGGGGAGAGAGAGGGGGGAGAGAGAGGGAGCCAGAGAGACACACACAGAGGGAGAGGGAGGGAGGGAGGGAGGGAGGGAGGGAGGGAGGGAGGGAGGGAGGGAGGGAGTGTGAGAAGGAGAGAGTGCAGAGAGGGGGGGAAACACCTGTACACACCTGCACACACCTGTACAGGGACACACCTGCACACACCTGTACAGACACACCTGTACACACCTGTACAGACACAACTGTACACACCTGTACAGACACACCTGTACACACCTGTACAGACACAACTGTACACACCTGTACAGACACACCTGTACACACTGTACAGACACACCTGCACACACCTGTACAGACACACCTGTACACACCTGTACAGACACACCTGTACACACCTGTACAGACACACCTGTACACACCTGTACAGACACAACTGTACACACCTGTACAGACACACCTGTACACACCTGTACAGACACACCTGTACACACTGTACAGACACACCTGTACACACCTGTACACACACACCTGTACACACTGTACAGACACACCTGTACACACCTGTACACACCTGTACACACCTGTACAGACACACCTGCACAGACACACCTGTACACACCTGTACAGACACACCTGTACACACCGTACAGACACACCTGTACAGACACACCTGTACACACCTGTACAGACACACCTGTACAGACACACCTGTACACACCTGCACAGACACACCTGTACAGACACACCTGTACACACCTGCACAGACACACCTGTACAGACACACCTGTACACACCTGCACAGACACACCTGTACACACCTGTACAGACACAACTGTACACACCTGTACAGACACACCTGTACACACCTGTACAGACACACCTGTACACACTGTACAGACACACCTGTACACACCTGTACACACACACCTGTACACACCTGTACAGACACACCTGTACACACCTGTACACACCTGTACACACCTGTACACACCTGTACAGACACACCTGCACAGACACACCTGTACACACCTGTACAGACACACCTGTACACACCCGTACAGACACACCTGTACAGACACACCTGTACACACCTGTACAGACACACCTGTACAGACACACCTGTACACACCTGCACAGACACACCTGTACAGACACACCTGTACACACCTGCACAGACACACCTGTACAGACACACCTGTACACACCTGCACAGACACACCTGTACACACCTGTACAGACACAACTGTACACACCTGTACAGACACACCTGTACACACCTGTACAGACACACCTGTACACACTGTACAGACACACCTGTACACACCTGTACACACACACCTGTACACACTGTACAGACACACCTGTACACACCTGTACACACCTGTACACACCCTGTACAGACACACCTGCACAGACACACCTGTACACACCTGTACAGACACACCTGTACACACCCGTACAGCACACACCTGTACAGACACACCTGTACACACCTGCACAGACACACTCACGGTGTGCTGGGAAGCTTTTCCAGTTTTCTTAGATTATTCATTCAAAGTTTTGATAGCCTGTTAGGAAATTATGAACAGCAGAAACCCAGAAGTATTCAAAGGCGGATTATTGTTACTTTTGAACTTGAACTTGAGACGAAAGCACAGATCAGTGATGCAGCACAGGGACCCTGGTGAACAAACAGGCACGCGTGTATATTACCACCGGCCTCCCTCCCTCCCTCCCTCCCTCCCTCCCTCCCTCCTCCCTCCCTCCCCTCTCTCTCTCTCCCTCTCTCTCTCTCCCTCCCTCTCCTTCCCTCCCTCCCTCCCTCCCTCCCTCCCCCCTTGTTTTCTCCCTCCTCCCCCTCTTCTTCTCTTCTCGGGAGCTGAATGAAACAGAGCTGTGTGAGTTAAGAGGATCAATAGACTTAGTGCACTGTGCATATGCAGGCTCTTTACAGGGTTAGAATGTCCCACTGACACCGAGAGAGAGAGAGAGAGAGGGGGGAGAGAGAAGGGGGAGAGAGAGGGAGCCAGAGAGACACACACAGAGGGAGAGGGAGGGAGGGAGGGAGGAGAGAGAAGGAGGAGGGAGAGAGAGGGAGGGAGTGTGAGAAGGAGAGAGTGCAGGGGGGGGGGGGGAACACGGAGGGGATAGAGAGTGAGGGAGGGAGGGGAAGAGAGAGGGACACACACACACGGAGAGAGAGGAACTGGAAGAGGAGCTCACGCAGAGAGAGCTGCACGCTTGTTCTCCCTCTCTTTTTCCTCCCGTTCTTCCTGGTGAGATTGTGGAGGGAGAGAGGCAGCTGAGAGACAACACAACGACGAGAGAGGAAGAGGGGAAAGGAGCGAGAGACGGAGAGAGAGAGAGAGAGAGAGAGAGAGAGAGAGAGAGAGGGAGAGAGAGAGAGAGAGAGAGAGAGAGAGGGAGAGAGAGAGAGAGAGAGAGAGACTCCTTGTACCATGCTCTGCTATGCAGAGGTTGACTGCGACCCCCCCGAGCGGCATTATCCTCTGTCAGGAAAAGGAATGTTTTCCAGAAGAACGATTTCCTGAGACGCTTCACCACGAGGATGTTGGACAGGTCCCATCCAGCCCCTCCCCCCGCTGAAGAAGACCTGGGATCCCACAGCAGGGGCCACAACGACGCCTTTCACTTCCTATTTCCTCCCCGCTATACAAAAGCGTTTTGGCGATGCTAGCCTGACACAGCGTGTGTTAGCGTGCTGCTCTTGTAGACAGGGGACCTCAGCGGTGGACAGACGGTAGGAGCAGGCAGCAGCACGATGGTGTGAGACGGACCCCCCCCCCCCCCCCCCTCACAACATGGTTCCCCCACAGACCCTCCGGACGGACCTGGGACACGCCGCTGCCCGTGGGGGGGGTCAGCGGTTAGCGCTTAGCGACTCAGAGAGACAGAGGTGGAGGGGGGGGGGGGGGTAAGGCGAGGACAGTGCTGAGGGGGAAAGGTGAGCTGGCTGTGTCAGGCGATGAAACCAGGACACTGGCCCACTGCCAGGGATAAGACCATGATGCACCTGAGACACTATCCTTTCAGAAGGCACTCCTGGATCTGGTGAGTGCTGTGGGCCGTGTGTGTGTGTGTGTGTGTGTGTGTGTGTGTGTGTGTGTGTGTGTGTGTGTGTGTGTGTGTGTGTGTGGGAGGAGGAAAGTTGCGGCTGAACTGAACTCTCTGGGCAGGGCAAGATGGCCGCCTGCGGGTTGTTGAGTTCACTAATGTGAGGAAGAGTGTGTGTTGGTGTCAGAGCGTGTGTTGGTGTCAGAGCGTGTGTTGGTGTCAGAGTGTGTGTTGGTGTCAGAGTGTGTGTTGGTGTCAGAGTGTGTGTTGGTGTCAGATCACAGGAATAGATGGAATCACTCCTGTGTGTTTGATACACGGGGCCATTCCACTGTGGTGGGGGGGGGGGGGGGGGTGATTACATGTGCAGCTGTCACATGTGGAGCTGTTGTGTGGGTGTGTGTTTGTGTGTGGTGTGTGTGTATGTGTGTGTGTGTGTGTGTGTGCGCGTGCGGTGTGTGTGTGTGTGTGCGATGTCTGTGTGTGTGTGTGTGTGTGTGTGTGTGTGTGTGTGTGTGTGTGTGCAGTCCTGCTTGTGCGTGTGTGTGCAGTCGTGTGTGTGTGTGCAGTCCTGCCTTGTGTGTGTGTGTGTGCAGTCCTGCTTGTGTGTGTGTGTGTGTGTGTGTGTGTGTGTGTGTGTGTGTGTGTGTGTGTGTGTGTGTGTGTGCAGTCCTGCTTGTGCGTGTGCGGGTCTCAGCCCCTTTGAGCCCCACCTTTATCCTAGCCTAGCCTAGCTCCACCCAGCTCAGGGGGATCTTCATCCTAGCCTAGCTAGCTCCACCCAGCTCAGGGGGATCCTTATCCTAGCCTAGCCTAGCTCCACCCAGCTCAGGGGGATCTTTATCCTAGCCTAGCCTAGCTCCACCCAGCTCAGGGGGATCTTTATCTAGCCTAGCCTAGCTCCACCCAGCTCAGGGGGATCTTTATCCTAGCCTAGCCTAGCTCCACCCAGCTCAGGGGGATCTTCATCCTAGCCTAGCCTAGCTCCACCCAGCTCAGGGGGATCTTCATCCTAGCCTAGCCTAGCTCCACCCAGCTCAGGGGGATCTTTATCCTAGCCTAGCCTAGCTCCACCCAGCTCAGGGGGATCCTTATCTAGCCTAGCCTAGCTCCACCCAGCTCAGGGGATCTTTATCCTAGCCTAGCCTAGCTCACCCAGCTCAGGGGGATCCTTATCCTAGCCTAGCCTAGCTCCACCCAGCTCAGGGGGGATCTTTATCCTAGCCTAGCCTAGCTCCACCCAGCTCAGGGGGATCCTTATCCTAGCCTAGCCTAGCTCCACCCAGCTCAGGGGGATCCTTATCCTAGCCTAGCCTAGCTCCACCCAGCTCAGGGGGATCCTTATCCTAGCCTAGCCTAGCTCCACCCAGCTCAGGGGGATCTTTATCCTAGCCTAGCCTAGCTCCACCCAGCTCAGGGGGATCCTTATCCTAGCCTAGCCTAGCTCCACCCAGCTCAGGGGGATCCTTATCCTAGCCTAGCCTAGCTCCACCCAGCTCAGGGGGATCTTTGTCCTAGCCTAGCCTAGCTCCACCCAGCTCAGGGGGATCCTTATCCTAGCCTAGCTCCACCCAGCTCAGGGGGATCTTTATCCTAGCCTAGCCTAGCTCCACCCAGCTCAGGGGGATCCTTATCCTAGCCTAGCCTAGCTCCACCCAGCTCAGGGGGATCCTTATCCTAGCCTAGCCTAGCTCCACCCAGCTCAGGGGGATCCTTATCCTAGCCTA
>CM059316.1:7627500-7665000 GCA_030340665.1 Neosalanx taihuensis | reverse complement strand
TCTCTCTCTCTCTCTCTTACCTGCTGGTGTACGGTCCTCTCTCTCTCTCTCTCTTTCTTACCTGCTGCTGTACGGTCCTCTCTCTCTCTCTCTCTCTTTCTTACCTGCTGGTGTACGGTCCTCTCTCTCTCTTTCCCACTGCACGGCCCCAAGATGCACATGATCTCAGACATTTTTATGTTCGTGTGTTTCACTCGATTTCCATCCTCATGCTTCGTCTCCCCCTGTATCTATCTCTCTCTGTTTCTGTGTCTCTCACAGATCTGTCGCACACTCCCTCCCTCCCTCCCCTCCCTCCCCTCCCTCCCTCCCTCCCTCCCTCCCTCCCTCCCTCCCTCCCTCCCTCCCTCCCTCCCTCCCTCCCTCCCTCCTTCCCCTCCCCTCTCCTCCCCTCCCTCCCTCCCTCCCTCCCTCCCTACAGTAGTAGTATAGTAGTACTGTGCTTTACAGTTGTTTAGTAGTACTGTTCTTTACAGTACCTTTTCAGTACTGAACTGAATTTTACAGTAGTTTAGTACTACTTTACTGTACAGTAGTTTAGTAGTACTGTACTGCACTTTACAGTAGTTTAGTAGTACTGTGCTGTACTTTGTCACCCTGGTCGTGTACTTCAGGAGATGTCTGGTGACACCAAAGCCTCCTTTAGGGGAGTGTTTTAGAACAGACACGTGGAACACTGCAGTGTTTTAGAACAGACATGTGGAACACTGCAGTGTTTTAGAACAGACATGTGGAACACTGCAGAGTGTTTTAGAACAGACATGTGGAACACTGTAGAGTGTTTTAGAACAGACATGTGGAACACTGCAGTGTTTTAGAACAGACCTGTGGAACACTGCAGTGTTTTAGAACAGACATGTGGAACACTGCAGTGTTTTAGAACAGACATGTGGAACACTGCAGTGTTTTAGAACAGACATGTGGAACACTGTAGAGTGTTTTAGAACAGACATGTGGAACACTGTAGTGTGTTTTAGAACAGACATGTGGAACACTGCAGTGTTTTAGAACAGACATGTGGAACACTGTAGAGTGTTTTAGAACAGACATGTGGAACACTGCAGTGTTTTAGAACAGACATGTGGAACACTGCAGTGTTTTAGAACAGACACGTGGAACACTGCAGTGTTTTAGAACAGACACGTGGAACACTGCAGTGTTTTAGAACAGACATGTGGAACACTGCAGTGTTTTAGAACAGACATGTGGAACACTTTAGAGTGTTTTAGAACAGACATGTGGAACACTGCAGTGTTTTAGAACAGACATGTGGAACACTGCAGTGTTTTAGAACAGACACGTGGAACACTGCAGTGTTTTAGAACAGACATGTGGAACACTGCAGTGTTTTAGAACAGACACGTGGAACACTGTAGAGTGTTTTAGAACAGACATGTGGAACACTGCAGTGTTTTAGAACAGACACGTGGAACACTGCAGTGTTTTAGAACAGACACGTGGAACACTGTAGAGTGTTTTAGAACAGACAAGTGTTTTAGAACAGACATGTGGAACACTGTAGAGTGTTTTAGAACAGACATGTGGAACACTGTAGTGTTTTAGAACAGACATGTGGAACACTGCAGTGTTTTAGAACAGACATGTGGAACACTGCAGTGTTTTAGAACAGACATGTGGAACACTGCAGAGTGTTTTAGAACAGACATGTGGAACACTGTAGAGTGTTTTAGAACAGACATGTGGAACACTGCAGTGTTTTAGAACAGACATGTGGAACACTGTAGAGTGTTTTAGAACAGACATGTGGAACACTGCAGAGTGTTTTAGAACAGACATGTGGAACACTGTAGAGTGTTTTAGAACAGACATGTGGAACACTGCAGTGTTTTAGAACAGACATGTGGAACACTGCAGTGTTTTAGAACAGACACGTGGAACACTGCAGAGTGTTTTAGAACAGACACGTGGAACACTGTAGAGTGTTTTAGAACAGACATGTGGAACACTGTAGAGTGTTTTAGAACAGACATGTGGAACACTGCAGTGTTTTAGAACAGACATGTGGAACACTGCAGTGTTTTAGAACAGACATGTGGAACACTGCAGAGTGTTTTAGAACAGACATGTGGAACACTGCAGAGTGTTTTAGAACAGACATGTGGAACACTGCAGTGTTTTAGAACAGACATGTGGAACACTGCAGAGTGTTTTAGAACAGACATGTGGAACACTGCAGTGTTTTAGAACAGACATGTGGAACACTGCAGAGTGTTTTAGAACAGACATGTGGAACACTGCAGTGTTTTAGAACAGACATGTGGAACACTGCAGTGTTTTAGAACAGACATGTGGAACACTGCAGAGTGTTTTAGAACAGACATGTGGAACACTGCAGTGTTTTAGAACAGACATGTGGAACACTGCAGAGTGTTTTAGAACAGACATGTGGAACACTGCAGTGTTTTAGAACAGACATGTGGAACACTGCAGAGTGTTTTAGAACAGACATGTGGAACACTGCAGTGTTTTAGAACAGACATGTGGAACACAGCAGTGTTTTAGAACAGACATGTGGAACACTGCAGAGTGTTTTAGAACAGACATGTGGAACACTGCAGAGTGTTTTAGAACAGACATGTGGAACACTGCAGAGTGTTTTAGAACAGACATGTGGAACACTGTAGTGTGTTTTAGAACAGACATGTGGAACACTGCAGAGTGTTTTAGAACAGACATGTGGAACACTGTAGAGTGTTTTAGAACAGACATGTGGAACACTGCAGAGTGTTTTAGAACAGACATGTGGAACACTGTAGTGTTTTAGAACAGACATGTGGAACACTGCAGAGTGTTTTAGAACAGACATGTGGAACACTGCAGTGTTTTAGAACAGACATGTGGAACACTGTAGAGTGTTTTAGAACAGACATGTGGAACACTGTAGAGTGTTTTAGAACAGACATGTGGAACACTGCAGAGTGTTTTAGAACAGACACGTGGAACACTGCAGAGTGTTTTAGAACAGACATGTGGAACACTGCAGTGTTTTAGAACAGACATGTGGAACACTGTAGAGTGTTTTAGAACAGACATGTGGAACACTGCAGAGTGTTTTAGAACAGACATGTGGAACACTGCAGTGTTTTAGAACAGACATGTGGAACACTGCAGTGTTTTAGAACAGACATGTGGAACACTGCAGTGTTTTAGAACAGACACGTGGAACACTGCAGAGTGTTTTAGAACAGACATGTGGAACACTGCAGTGTTTTAGAACAGACATGTGGAACACTGTAGAGTGTTTTAGAACAGACCTGTGGAACACTGCAGAGTGTTTTAGAACAGACCTGTGGAACACTGCAGAGTGTTTTAGAACAGACATGTGGAACACTGCAGAGTGTTTTAGAACAGACATGTGGAACACTGCAGTGTTTTAGAACAGACCTGTGGAACACTGCAGTGTTTTAGAACAGACATGTGGAACACTGCAGTGTGTTTTAGAACAGACATGTGGAACACTGTAGAGTGTTTTAGAACAGACATGTGGAACACTGCAGTGTTTTAGAACAGACCTGTGGAACACTGCAGTGTTTTAGAACAGACATGTGGAACACTGCAGTGTTTTAGAACAGACATGTGGAACACTGCAGTGTTTTAGAACAGACATGTGGAACACTGCAGTGTTTTAGAACAGACACGTGGAACACTGCAGTGTTTTAGAACAGACATGTGGAACACTGCAGAGTGTTTTAGAACAGACATGTGGAACACTGCAGTGTTTTAGAACAGACCTGTGGAACACTGCAGTGTTTTAGAACAGACATGTGGAACACTGCAGTGTTTTAGAACAGACATGTGGAACACTGCAGAGTGTTTTAGAACAGACCTGTGGAACACTGCAGTGTTTTAGAACAGACATGTGGAACACTGCAGAGTGTTTTAGAACAGACATGTGGAACACTGCAGTGTTTTAGAACAGACATGTGGAACACTGCAGTGTTTTAGAACAGACCTGTGGAACACTGCAGTGTTTTAGAACAGACCTGTGGAACACTGCAGTGTTTTAGAACAGACATGTGGAACACTGCAGAGTGTTTTAGAACAGACATGTGGAACACTGCAGTGTTTTAGAACAGACATGTGGAACACTGTAGAGTGTTTTAGAACAGACCTGTGGAACACTGCAGAGTGTTTTAGAACAGACCTGTGGAACACTGCAGAGTGTTTTAGAACAGACATGTGGAACACTGCAGAGTGTTTTAGAACAGACCTGTGGAACACTGCAGTGTTTTAGAACAGACATGTGGAACACTGCAGTGTTTTAGAACAGACATGTGGAACACTGTAGAGGAATGTTGGATTGTTCGATCTCAGATCCAGATCCAGTAGATAGATGATGGTAGATGGGCTGTACCACTTCTGAACCCTGACTAACCCTTTAATGACAGACTGGCTAGTGACAGACTGGCTAATGACAGACTGGCTAATGACAGACTGGCTAATGACAGGCTAGCTGACCACACATTGACCATAGAGCAGGGTCATGTGACATGGTGTTGCTGTTCACCTGTAGATGACCTGTACCTTCATGTGTTCACCTGTAGATGACCTGTACCTTCATGTGTTCACCTGTAGATGACCTGTACCTTCATGTGTTCACCTGTAGATGACCTGTACCTTCATGTGTTCACCTGTAGATGACCTGTACCTTCATGTGTTCACCTGTAGATGACCTGTACCTTCATGTGTTCACCTGTAGATGACCTGTACCTTCATGTGTTCACCTGTAGATGACCTGTACCTTCATGTGTTCACCTGTAGATGACCTGTACCTTCATGTGTTCACCTGTAGATGACCTGTACCTTCATGTGTTCACCTGTAGATGACCTGTACCCTCATGTGTTCACCTGTAGATGACCTGTACCTGCATGTGTTCATGAGATGTAATATGAATCACATTTCTAATGGCTGTGATGACATCAATGGTGTGAGAAGGTTTCTGAGAGCTTAATCTGGGAGAGAGAGTAACCCAACACACACATGCACACCGTCACACACACACACAGCCACACACACAGTCACACACACACACAGCCACACACACACACAGCCACACACATAGCCACACACACACACAGCCACACACACAGTCACACACACACACACAGCCACACACACACACAGCCACACATACAGTCACACACACACACAGCCACACACACAGTCACACACACACACAGCCACACACACACACAGCCACACACACAGCCACACACACACACAGCCACACACACAGTCACACACACACACAGCCACACACACAGTCACACACACACACACAGCCACACACACACACAGCCACACACACAGTCACACACACACACAGTCACACACACAGCCACACACACAGTCACACACACACACACAGCCACACACACACACACAGTCACACACACAGCCACACACACAGTCACACACACACACAGCCACACACAGTCACACACACACACACAGTCACACACACAGCCACACACGCAGTCACACACACACACACAGACAGTCACACACACACACACAGTCACACACACAGTCACACACACACACACAGTCACACACACACACACACAGTCACACACACAGCCACACACACACAGTCACACACACACACAGCCACACACACACACACAGCCACACACACAGCCACACACACACAGCCACACACACAGTCACACACACACACAGCCACACACACACACACACACAGCCACACACATAGCCACACACACACACAGCCACACACACAGTCACACACACACACACAGCCACACACACACACAGCCACACACACAGTCACACACACACACAGCCACACACACAGTCACACACACACACAGCCACACACACACACAGCCACACACACAGCCACACACACACACAGCCACACACACAGTCACACACACACACAGCCACACACACAGTCACACACACACACACAGCCACACACACACACAGCCACACACACAGTCACACACACACACAGTCACACACACAGCCACACACACAGTCACACACACACACACAGCCACACACACACACACACACACAGTCACACACACAGCCACACACACAGTCACACACACACACAGCCACACACAGTCACACACACACACACAGTCACACACACAGCCACACACGCAGTCACACACACACACACAGACAGTCACACACACACACACAGTCACACACACAGTCACACACACACACACAGTCACACACACACACACACAGTCACACACACAGCCACACACACACAGTCACACACACACACAGCCACACACACACACACAGCCACACACACAGCCACACACACACAGCCACACACACAGTCACACACACACACAGCCACACACACACACACAGCCACACACATAGCCACACACACACACAGCCACACACACAGTCACACACACACACACAGCCACACACACACACAGCCACACACACAGTCACACACACACACAGCCACACACACAGTCACACACACACACAGCCACACACACACACAGCCACACACACAGCCACACACACACACAGCCACACACACAGTCACACACACACACAGCCACACACACAGTCACACACACACACACAGCCACACACACACACAGCCACACACACAGTCACACACACACACAGTCACACACACAGCCACACACACAGTCACACACACACACACAGCCACACACACACACACACACACAGTCACACACACAGCCACACACACAGTCACACACACACACAGCCACACACAGTCACACACACACACACAGTCACACACACAGCCACACACGCAGTCACACACACACACACAGACAGTCACACACACACACACAGTCACACACACAGTCACACACACACACACAGTCACACACACACACACACAGTCACACACACAGCCACACACACACAGTCACACACACACACAGCCACACACACACACACAGCCACACACACAGCCACACACACACACACACAGCCACACACACACACAGCCACACACACATCTCCAAACTGCGTGCATCCATAAGTGTGTGCATGACATCACTGTATGTGTTGTTAATATTCTCCTTACACAGAGGGGCAGGTACAGGCTAATGATGATGATGATGATGATGAAGATGTTCTTATGACACTCTGAGGATAACAGTGTTATTCTGGTCGTCATGGTGACGCTCAAGCTCCACCCACTGGACGTTCGATAGATAGAATTACCTGGATAATCTCTGGAGAGGGAATCCTGGACCAGCAGCCCCCGAAACACGCACACACACACTGCACACACACACTGCACACACACACTGCACACACACTCTGCACACACACACTGCACACACACACTGCACACACACTCTGCACACACACACTGCACACACACACTGCACACACACTCTGCACACACACACTACACACACACTGCACACACACACTGCACACACACACTGCACACACACACTGCACACACACACACTGCACACACACTCTGCACACACACTCTGCACACACACACTGCACACACACACACTCTGCACACACACTCTGCACACACACTCAGCACACACACTCTGCACAAACACACTGCACACACACACTGCACACACACACACACTCTGCACACACACTCTGCACACACACTGCACACACACACTGCATACATACACTGCACACACACTCTGCACACACACACTGCACACACACACTGCACACACACTCTGCACACACACACACTGCACACACACTCTGCGCACACACTCTGCACACACACACTGCACACACACTCTGCACACACACACTGCACACACACACTGCACACACACACTCTGCACACACACACACACTGCACACACACACTCTGCACACACACACTGCACACACACACTCTGCACACACACACACTGCACACACACACTCTGCACACACACTCTGCACACACACACTGCACACACACACTGCACACACACTCTGCACACACACACACTGCACACACACTCTGCACACACACTCTGCACACACACAATGCACACACACTCTGCACAAACACACTGCACACACACACTGCACACACACACACACACTGCACACACACTCTGCACACACACTCTGCACACACACTGCACACACACACTGCATACATACACTGCACACACACTCTGCACACACACACTGCACACACACTCTGCACACACACACACTGCACACACACTCTGCACACACACTCTGCACACACACTCTGCACACACACACTGCACACACACTCTGCACACACACACTGCACACACACACTGCACACACACACTCTGCACACACACACACACTGCACACACACACTCTGCACACACACACTGCACACACACACTCTGCACACACACACACTGCACACACACACTCTGCACACACACTCTGCACACACACACTGCACACACACACTGCACACACACTCTGCACACACACACACTGCACACACACTCTGCACACACACACACTGCACACACACACTCTGCACACACACTCTGCACACACACACTGCACACACACACTGCACACACACTCTGCACACACACACACTGCACACACACTCTGCACACACACTCTGCACACACACAATGCACACACACTCTGCACAAACACACTGCACACACACACTGCACACACACACACACTGCACACACACTCTGCACACACACTCTGCACACACACTGCACACACACACTGCATACATACACTGCACACACACTCTGCACACACACACTGCACACACACTCTGCACACACACACACTGCACACACACTCTGCACACACACTCTGCACACACACTCTGCACACACACACTGCACACACACACTCTGCACACACACACACACTGCACACACACACTCTGCACACACACACTGCACACACACACTCTGCACACACACACACTGCACACACACACTCTGCACACACACTCTGCACACACACACTGCACACACACACTGCACACACACACTGCACACACACACTGCACACACACTCTGCACACACTCTGCACACACACTCTGCACACACACTCTGCACACACACTCTGCACACACACACTGCACACACACTCTGCACACACTCTGCACACACACTCTGCACACACACTCTGCACACACACTCTGCACACACACTCTGCACACACACACTGCACACACACTCTGCACACACACACTGCACACACACACTGCACACACACTCTGCACACACACACTGCACACACACACTGCACACACACTCTGCACACACACTCTGCACACACACTGCACACACACACACTGCACACACACTCTGCACACACACACTGCACACACACACTGCACACACACTCTGCACACACACTCTGCACACACACACTGCACACACACTCTGCACACACACTCTGCACACACACTCTGCACACACACTGCACACACACTCTGCACACACACTCTGCACACACACTCTGCACACACACTGCACACACACTCTGCACACACACACTGCACACACACTCTGCACACACACACGCATGCTTTTCTTCCCCCCTCCTCTATTTTAGTAACATCTCTTCACAGTGATGTCACTGAGATTTAAACTGGGATTACTGTGACATCACTGCCCCAGCGTCCAGACTAACCCTATTAGCCAGGCAGGCCATGTGCAAACATGTGTGTGTGCGTGTGTGTGTATGCGTGTGTGTGTGTGTGTACACATTTAGTTTGGGTTGCTTGTGTATGTCCATGTAGGTGTGTGTATGAATTTCCATTTCAAGTCCACAAATCTAGTCTAACTAGTCTTGTGCGTGTGCGTGTGTGTGTGTATCTGTGCGTGTACCTCATGTTTGTGCATGTGTGTGTGTGTGTTTTATGGTGTGTGTGTTTTATGGTGTATGTGTACAGTAGTAGAGTGTCAGATCTTATATGGAGCTCTTATAGCTGCTTAGTGAAACCCAGTAGTGATGTCAGTAAACAGCCCCCCCCATCCAGCCCAGGGTAGAGGAGAAGGTTCTGGAACAGGAACACTAAGGAAGATCTGGGTTCAGCAGGACAGGGGGATCATTTAGGAGACGCTCCCCTCCCCTCCTCCCCTTCTCTCCCCTCCTCTCCTCCCCTTCTCTCCTCTCCCCTCCTCCCCTTCTCTCCCCTCCTCCCCCTCTCTCCCCTCCTCTCCTCCCCTTCTCTCCCCTCCTCTCCTCTTCTCACCTCTCCCCTCCCCTCCTCTCCTCCCCTCTCCCCTCCCCTCCTCCCCTCTCCCCTCCTCCCCTCTCCCCTCCTCCCCTCCCCCTCCTCCCCTCCTCTCCTCCAGAACTTCTTTGTCCCAGCCCCTTCAGACTATCATCGGGAATCCCAACTAATTCTGCAGGATCAACACGTAGGCTGTGTCAACATGCCAGTCATAAGCCTGGCCCCGCTAAGCTTAATGCCACGTCATGTGCTGGTCTAACCCTGGGAGGCTTGAGCTGGGAGCTGTGTTTGTCCCAGGCTAGGAGCAGGACAGTGTGTTTGTCCCAGGCGACGAGCAGGACAGTGTGTTTGTCCCAGGCTAGGAGCAGGACAGTGTGTTTGTCCCAGGCTAGGAGCAGGACAGTGTGTTTGTCCCAGGCTAGGAGCAGGACAGTGTGTTTGTCCCAGGCTAGGAGCAGGACAGTGTGTTTGTCCCAGGCTAGGAGCAGGACAGTGTGTTTGTCCCAGGCTAGGAGCAGGACAGTGTGTTTGTCCCAGGCTAGGAGCAGGACAGTGTGTTTGTCCCAGGCTAGGAGCAGGACAGTGTGTTTGTCCCAGGCTAGGAGCAGGGCAGTGTGTTTGTCCCAGGCTAGGAGCAGGGCAGTGTGTTTGTCCCAGGCTAGGAGCAGGACAGTGTGTTTGTCCCAGGCTAGGAGCAGGACAGTGTGTTTGTCCCAGGCTAGGAGCAGGACAGTGTGTTTGTCCCAGGCTAGGAGCAGGACACGGGTTCGAGTCCCGGCTCAGTGTTGAGCGCTGCTGCAGCGGTGGTCTGGGTTTCCCTCCCGGCGTTATGTTGCTGTGTTTGGGAGTCTCCTGGTGCAGATAATGTTGCTGTGTTTGGGAGTCTCCTGGTGCAGATAATGTTGCTGTGTTTGGGAGTCTCCTGGTGCAGATAATGTTGCTGTGTTTGGGAGTCTCCTGGTGCAGATAATGTTGCTGTGTTTGGGAGTCTCCTGGTGCAGATAATGTTGCTGTGTTTGGGACTCTCCTGGTGCAGATAATGTTGCTGTGTTTGGGAGTCTCCTGGTGCAGATAATGTTGCTGTGTTTGGGAGTCTCCTGGTGCAGATAATGTTGCTGTGTTTGGGACTCTCCTGGTGCAGATAATGTTGCTGTGTTTGGGAGTCTCCTGGTGCAGATAATGTTGCTGTGTTTGGGAGTCTCCTGGTGCAGATAATGTTGCTGTGTTTGGGACTCTCCTGGTGCAGATAATGTTGCTGTGTTTGGGAGTCTCCTGGTGCAGATAATGTTGCTGTGTTTGGGAGTCTCCTGGTGCAGATAATGTTGCTGTGTTTGGGAGTCTCCTGGTGCAGATAATGTTGCTGTGTTTGGGAGTCTCCTGGTGCAGATAATGTTGCTGTGTTTGGGAGTCTCCTGGTGCAGATGATGCACAGCATGGGGAGGGACATCGCTGACTTCAGGTAAGCTCTGTTCACTGTGGGAGCTGCTGTTGTGCTAGCAGGGAGGAGGAGGCTGGGGGGGCTAGCCCTCTGAGGCACAGGGCCTCATTCTGCCTCACTGCCTCATACTGACTCACTGCCATATTCTGCCTCAGTCTGCCTTAGTCTGCCTTAAGGCAGTGAGGCAGGCTGCTAGCTGGTCCATCCAGGCCAGATATAGAGCACCTCTGAATAATACACTGCAGTCATTATTAGTGAAGTCACAGTCCTCCTCAGTGAAAAGCCCTTTTCAACATATCTATGTTGACAAAATGAATGGAATAATATCAGCGTTTGGATTTCACAGGGATGACACGTGTATATAAATATATCCCAACAACCAGACTGGCCTAAGACATACAGGCATTCTGTCTTCCATTAAAACTGCTTATTAAACCTGCGGCCGTCTCCTAGCAACTGAAGCCTGATTGGCTGTCGGGACGTACCTGCCCTTCCAAACGCTGCCATGTCTCCATGGAAACGGGTCTCCAAACATGCGCATGAAGGAAGCCTGAAGAGCTGGAAGATAAAGAGAGAGCAGAAAGGATCTGGTCACCACGACAACCAGGGGTGGTCTCAAACCCCACCTTTAAGACACCTCTTAAAGGGCCAGCGACACATTACATTAAGACTGCAGTATTTAGTTCTTTATTTTACATTTCTTTTTTTGTAATTTAGCAGACGCTCTTATCTAGAGCGACTTACAGTCAGTACAGGGACATTCCCCCCCCTGAGGCAAGTAGGGTGAAGTGTCTTGCATCATGTATGCACATCATGTATGCACATCATGTATGCACATCATGTATGCACATCATGTATGCACATCATGTATGCACATCATGTATGCACATCATGTATGCACATCATGTATGCACATCATGTATGCTCGGCCTGAATTTGAAATGGGAACCTTCTGATTACTAGCCCAGTTCCCTAACCGCTCAGCTACTGATTATTATTATTATTATTAACTGTTAAACATATGTATTCATTAATGACTAATTAACATACGTAGATCTGGAGGTCATTCTCAGTCAGAGGAAATGGTCTGTGAACTTTAAACCACACTAGTTCTTCTTTCTTCATTCCATGGTAGTAAATGTCTTTCTTAGAAGGTTCCATCCCATGAGCAGCTTACACATCCTGTGGCCTGATGATGATGATCCTCACAACATCACAGTATCTCAGTGTTGCAGTATCCCAACATGCAGAGAGACCACCTGGAGGTGCCAGGTCATGTGATCAGTGGCTCACATCCTCCTCGACCAATCAAGGTCTGAAGAGGGAGATCTGCCTTATCTGTGCCAGGCAACCGTTCCTTTACTATTCCGTTTCCGATTGGCTGGCCAATCGAATCCCTCGACTTTGAAACCCTGCCAACTGTATCTAGGTATAAGCCCCGCCCCCTTGATGTAGTTGAGAACAGAACTGCCCCAGATGGCTGATTAAGCAGAGTACCCCCCCACCCCTCCCGTGTCGAAGCCTCTGTTTAATCAGCCATGCTTGACCCCGCTATCTCACTTGATACGAGACTCACTCTTCAGTCTCCATCACTCTCATGTCTCTCTCCCTCTCTTGTCTCTCTCCCTCTCATGTCTCTCTGCCTCTCTTGTCTCTCTGCCTCTCTTGTTCTCTCTGCCTCTCTTGTTCTCTCTGCCTCTCTTGTCTCTCTCCCTCTCTTGTCTCTCTCCCTCTCTTGTCTCTCTGCCTCTCTTGTCTCTCTCCCTCTCTTATCTCTCACCCTCTCTTGTCTCTCACCCTCTCTTGTCTCTCTCCCTCTCTTATCTCTCACCCTCTCTTGTCTCTCTGCCTCTCTTGTTCTCTCTCCACGTTCCTCTCTCTCTTTTGGATGGTTTTAGCGAGGTGAAGCACCCTCTTCCATCAGGAAGTGTGCTGTAGTGCAGGGATGTCAGTTAAACATGTATTATAACCTTCCTGACGCTCTCCCACTATTCCCCTCCTGACCGATGATCTCCCTCCCTGGTTCTCCTCCTCTACTGTCCCCTCCATGTCTCTCTTCCTCAGCTGTCCCCTCCATGTCTCTCCTCCATGTCTCTCTTCCAGGTCTCTCCTCCAGGTCTCTCCTCCTGGTCTCTCCTCCCTCCATGTCTCTCCTCCAGGTCTCTCCTCCCTCCTGGTCTCTCTTCCAGGTCTCTCCTCCAGGTCTCTCCTCCATGTCTCTCCTCCCTCCATGTCTCTCCTCCAGGTCTCTCCTCCATGTCTCTCCTCCCTCCATGTCTCTCCTCCAGGTCTCTCCTCCATGTCTCTCCTCCAGGTCTCTCCTCCCTCCTGGTCTCTCCTCCAGGTCTCTCCTCCCTCCATGTCTCTCCTCCAGGTCTCTTCTCCCTCCTTCTCTCCTGGTTGCAGTAGTACTTCTAAGCTCTTCTAGGCTCCAGTGGGTAGACACCACTTCAGACACCTTCACACATTGACCTAATGACCCTGGTGAGAAAGGATCCAACCGTTCTGGTCTGTTTCAACCAATCAGAAGCTCCCATTTGAACTGTAACTGTCTCCAGTGCTGCATCATACACGTGTGTACTGAGATTAAAACCAAACTGCAGGAGATCAAGGGGCTCTCTGGGCCATCGTCGTCTCCCTCTGCTGAATGTCAACCAAACACTGAGCAACAAGAAGCTAATCCTTTACCCTCATAGTGACTTGGTCAGTTAGCTGCAGGTAGCGTTCCTCTCTCTCCAGCACATGGTTAGCTGTTGGCTGTTAGCTGTTAGCTGTTAGCTGTTAGCTGTTGACTGATAACTGTTGGCTGTTGGCTGTTAGCTGTTAGCTGTTGGCTGTTAGCTGTTAGCTGCTAGCTGTTAGCTGTTGACTGATAATTGTTGGCTGTTGGCTGTTAGCTGTTAGCTGCTAGCTGTTAGCTGTTGACTGTTAGCTGTTGACTGTTAGCTGCTAGCTGCTAGCTGTTAGCTGTTGACTGATAACTGTTGGCTGTTGGCTTTTAGCTGTTAGCTGTTAGCTGTTGACTGTTAGCTGTTGACTGTTAGCTGTTAGCTGTTAGCTGTTAGCTGTTGACTGTTGGCTGTTGGCTGTTGACTGTTAGCTGTTGACTGTTAGCTGTTAGCTGTTAGCTGTTAGCTGTTAGCTGTTAGCTGTTAGCTGTTGACTGTTGGTTGTTGGCTGTTGCTTGGCTACAGTTTTAGCGAAGCCGCCGTTATCTCACAGGAAGTTTGGGGCAGTTTGCTGAAATCTCTGAGTCTGTCGACTCTGCAGTCTCCAGAGGTGCTGTGTCTGATGGTGTGTGGGAGATGAGCCTGCCAGCCCTCTGGGGCCTGGGGTGTGTGTGTGTGTGTGTGTGTGTGTGTGTGTGTGTACAGTGGAGGTTGTGATGTGTGCAGCATTGTGTTTGTCATTGTGTTTGTGACTTATCGTCAACTGTTGAGGAGTGTGTGTTGAGGAGTGTGTGTTGAGGAGTGTGTGTTGAGGAGTGTGTGTTGAGGAGTGTGTGTTAAGGACTGTGTTGAAGAGTGTGTGTTGAAGAGTGTGTGTTGAGGAGTGGAGGTTGTGATGTGTGCAGCGTTGTGTTTGTCATTGTGTTTGTGACTTATCGTCAACTGTTGAGGAGTATGTGTTGAGGAGTGTGTGTTGAGGAGTGTGTGTTGAGGAGTGTGTGTTAAGGACTGTGTTGAAGAGTGTGTGTTGAAGAGTGTGTGTTGAGGAGTGTGTGTTAAGGAGTGTGTGTTAAGGAGTGTGTGTTGAGGAGTGTGTGTTGAGGAGTGTGTGTTGAGGAGTGTGTGTTGTGGAGTGTGTGTTGAGGAGTGTGTGTTAAGGAGTGTTGAGGAGTGTGTGTTGAGGAGTGTGTGTTGAGGAGTGTGTGTTAAGGAGTGTGTGTTGAGGAGTGTGTGTTAAGGAGTGTGTGTTGAGGAGTGTGTTTGCGCCTGTTGTTTCACTCTGGTTTTATTGAAGAGGAGGGCGCCCCCTGGTGCTTGGTAAAGGAATTTGTCATGTCTGTGTTTGTATTTGAACCTATGTACCTCTGCCTCCCTCTAGTGGTTAGTAGTAGGTTTTACAGCTCTTTGGCCTCAGTCCTTCTACATCTTCTTAAATTCAGGGGGTACTTCTCTGAATCTTTGTCCTTTTTCTGTGTTCTTCTTTTTCCAGTCTAGGATAGAACACAGAGATGAACCAGTCCAGGATAGAACAGAGAGATGAACCAGTCCAGGATAGAACAGAGAGATGAACCAGTCCAGGATAGAACAGAGAGATGAACCAGTCCAGGATAGAACAAAAAGATGAACTAGTCCAGGACAGAACACAGAGATGAACCAGTCCAGTCCAGGATAGAACACAGAGATGAACTAGTCCAGCCCAGGATAGAACACAGAGATGAACCAGTCCAAGATAGAACAGAGAGATGAACCAGTCCAGTCCAGGATAGAACACAGAGATTAACTAGTCCAGGACAGAACACAGAGATGAACCAGTCCAGTCCAGGATAGAACAAAAAGATGAACCAGTCCAGCCCAGGATAGAACACAGAGATGAACCAGTCCAGTCCAGGATAGAACACAGAGATGAACTAGTCCAGGATAGAACACAGAGATGGATCAGTCCAGTCCAGGATAGAACACAGAGATGAACTAGTCCAGGATAGAACACAGAGATGGATCAGTCCAGTCCAGGATAGAACACAGAGATGGATCAGTCCAGTCCAGGATAGAACACAGAGATGAACCAGTCCAGGATAGAACAGAGAGATGAACCAGTCCAGTCCAGGATAGAACACAGAGATGAACCAGTCCAGTCCAGGATAGAACACAGAGATGAACCAGTCCAGTCCAGGATAGAACACAGAGATGAACCAGTCCAGTCCAGGATAGAACACAGAGATGGATCAGTCCAGTCCAGGATAGAACACAGAGATGAACCAGTCCAGTCCAGGATAGAACACAGAGATGGATCAGTCCAGTTGACAGAGTACCACAGCTTAACTCTAGTTAATCTGTCCTGGCCAAGCAAACATTAAAACCTCATTCTGCAGTGTAATCCATTCAAATACAATGGAACATTCTATGAGTCTGTCTACCTTGGTGGGCTTTTGTGTTTTATTGGTAAAGTGGTCTTCTTATTGCAGGTCTACACAGAGAGGCTCTCTATTCATTAGGATCCCTTGTTACTGCTGCTGTATTCTGGACATGTGAGATGAGTCAACCTCACAGTGCTGTGTTCCTCCTCCAGAGAACATGTGTTCCTCCTCCAGAGAACATGTGTTCCTCCTCCAGAGAACATGTGTTCCTCCTCCAGAGAACATGTGTTCCTCCTCCAGAGAACATGTGTTCCTCCTCCAGAGAACATGTGTTCCTTCTCCAGAGAACATGTGTTCCTCCTCCAGAGAACATGTGTTCCTCCTCTAGAGAACATGTGTTCCTCCTCCAGAGAACATGTGTTCCTTCTCCAGAGAACATGTGTTCCTTCTCCAGAGAACAGTTCTGTCTTCTAAACCCTCTCCCTCACTCCTTCTTCTCTCTCGCCCTTTGTCCTTCTCTCCCTCTCTCTTTTCCTTCTGTCTCTAATCTCTCTTTCCTTTTGTCTCTCTCTTTATCTCCCTTGCTCCCTCCCTCTCTATCTCTCTGTCTCTCTCTCTCTCTGTCTGTCTCTCTCTCTCTCCCTCCCTCCCTCTCCCTCCCTCTCCCCTCTCTCTCTCTCTCTCTCTCTCTCTCTCTCTCTCTCTCCCTCCCTCTCCCCTCTCTCCCCTCTCTCTCCCTCCCTCTCCCCTCTCTCTCTCTCTCTCTCTCTCTCTCTCTCTCTCTCTCTCTCTCTCCCTCTCTCTCTGTCTCTCTCTCCCTCCCTCTCCCCTCTCTCCCCTCTCTCTCCCTCCCTCTCCCTCCCTCTCCCCTCTCTCTCCCTCCCTCTCCCTCCCTCTCCCCTCTCTCTCTCTCTGTCTCTCTCTCTCTCCTCTAACATCCCTCCTTCCTTCAGGCAGCCTTCTCAGGCTGCTCTCTTCATGTCACCTTCCTCTTTCTGTCTCTCCGTGTCCACGCCTGTGGTGTGTGTGCGCTCTGTGTTGCGTTCTCTTGTTGCGTGTGAGCGCGCCCAGGAAGATGAGCTTGCCCTCCAACTCTGAGTATCTCCCCCTGGAGAGGATCGCCCGCTATCGGCACGCCTGGTTCAGCAGCTCGCCGTACGCCACCAACAAGCCGATCGACATCAAGCCTGGCAGGAGAGGGTAACGAGGGCGCTGCCCTGGGGAGAGGGTAACGAGGGCGCTGCCCTAGGGAGAGGGGGAGGGCGGGGGAGTTCAGAGAAAGAGTTAGGGAGGCTTGGGGAAGTTTGGATAGACCGGGATGGAGGGTGTGTGTGTGTGTGTGGGGGGGGGCGTTGTGTGTAGGCTGTGTGTGTGTGTGTGGGCTGTGTGTGTGTGTGGGCTGTGTGTGTGTGGGCTGTGTGTGTGTGTGGGCTGTGTGTGTGTGTGTGGGCTGTGTGTGTGTGTGTGTGTGTGTGTGTGTGGGCTGTGTGTGTGTGTGGGCTGTGTGTGTCAGTGATGTCACAGGACAAGATGGAGAGATTGACCGTGATACTTCAGACAGCTTTATTCATCCATAATGGCTCTATTACTACTGTCTGTGTGTGTGTGTCTGTGTGTGTGTGTGTGTCTGTGTTTGTGTTTGTCTCTGTGTGTGTGGCAGTTTGTGTGTGTGTCTGTGCGTGTGTGTGTTTCGCAGTCTGTGTGTGTGTGGCTGGGTGTGTGTCTGTGTGTGTGTGTGTTTATGTCTATCTGTGTGTGTGTGTGTGTGTTTATGTCTCTCTGTGTGTGTCTGTGTGTGTGTGCACCTTCTTATCTGAGGCCCCCCTACCAGGGTCTGATAAGTGTGGCCCACCTGGGCAACCTGAACCAGGCCAGCGGTTCAGACCCAGGAGCTGCTCTGTGTGGCGCCTCCATTGTTCTGCTTCTAGGTGCTGATATCTTTAGCCAGCCTCCCTGTTTACTCTGTCTTAAGGCCGGTGTTGCTCAGGAGTGCGTCGCTAGCTACAGCACACCCCGACTGGAAAGCTGTGTGCGTGTTTCTCTGTGTGTGTGTGTGTGTGTGTGTGTGTGTGTGTGCGTGTGTGCGTGTGTGTGCGTGTTTCTCTGTGTGTGTGTGTGTGTGTGTGTGTGTGTGTGCGTGTGTGTGTGTGCGTGTGTGTGCTAGTTTCTCTGTGTGTGTGCGTGTTTCTCTGTGTGTGTGTGTGTGTGTACAGTATGTGCGTGTTTCTCTGTCTCTGTGTGTGTGTGTGTGCGTGTTTCTGTGTGTGTGTGTGTGTGTGTGTGTGTGTGCGTGTTTCTCTCTCTCTCTCTGTGTGTGCGTGTTTCTCTCTCTCTGTGTGTGTGTGTGTGTGTGTGTGCGTGTTTCTCTGTGTGTGTGTGTGTGTGTGTGTGTGTGTGTGTGCGTGTTTCTCTCTCTCTCTGTGTGTGTGCGTGTTTCTCTCTCTCTGTGTGTGTGTGTGTGTGTGTGTGTGTGTGTGTGCGTGTTTCTCTCTCTCTCTGTGTGTGTGCGTGTTTCTCTCTCTCTGTGTGTGTGTGTGTGTTTCTCTCTCTCTGTGTGTGTGCGTGTTTCTCTCTCTCTCTGTGTGTGTGCGTGTTTCTCTCTCTCTGTGTGTGTGTGTGTGTGTGTGTGTGTGTGCGTGTTTCTCTCTCTCTCTCTGTGTGTGCGTGTTTCTCTCTCTCTCTGTGTGTGTGTGTGTTTCTCTCTCTCTCTGTGTGTGTGCGTGTTTCTCTCTCTCTCTGTGTGTGTGTGTTGGTGCAGCCCCTGCTAAGCAGCACATCTCTGCCTTTCACCCATTCGAATATTGAAATGAGACCAAATGAGCCTCCATCCATGTTGTGTTCATATTCACAGCTGCTCACTCACAGCACATTCTGATCAGCACAAATGGACCAAAGCAGCCTTATTAATGTGTGTGTGTGTGTGTGTGCAGGTGACAGCGGACATGCAATTTCACATGCGTACGTGTGTGTGCCTGCTTGTGTGTTTAATGCTCCATAGGGCTCATAATATAAAGTACCTTTACCTTGAGGTACTCTGAGGTAAAGGTCACGTCTATTACAGATACGCCGTATGACCGAAACTCTGCCTGTCGCTAGAGCGTCTGAAGCAGACATCTGTCCGTGCTGCGCCCCCCCAACCTGCCCAGGGTCCAGCCTGCCCAGGGTCCAGCCTGCCCAGGGTCCAGCCTGCCCAGGGTCCAGCCTGCCCAGGGTCCAGCCTGCCCAGGGTCCAGCCTGTCTGGTCCAGGGTCCAGCCTGCCCAGGGTCCAGCCTGCCCAGGGTCCAGCCTGCCCAGGGTCCAGCCTGTCTGGTCCAGGGTCCAGCCTGCCCAGGGTCCAGCCTGTCTGGTCCAGGGTCCAGCCTGTCTGGTCCAGGGTCCAGCCTGCCCAGGGTCCAGCATGCCCAGGGTCCAGCCTGCCCAGGGTCCAGCCTGCCCAGGGTCCAGCCTGCCCAGGGTCCAGCCTGCCCAGGGTCCAGCCTGTCTGGTCCAGGGTCCAGCCTGTCTGGTCCAGGGTCCAGCCTGTCTGGTCCAGGGTCCAGCCTGCCCAGGGTCTAGCCTGCCCAGGGTCCAGCCTGTCTGGTCCAGGGTCCAGCCTGCCCAGGGTCCAGCCTGTCTGGTCCAGGGTCCAGCCTGCCCAGGGTCCAGCCTGCCCAGGGTCCAGCATGCCCAGGGTCCAGCCTGCCCAGGGTCCAGCCTGCCCAGGGTCCAGCCTGTCTGGTCCAGGGTCCAGCCTGCCCAGGGTCCAGCCTGCCCAGGGTCCAGCATGCCCAGGGTCCAGCCTGTCTGGTCCAGGGTCAGCTGTTATCCCAGTTCTGTGTGGTGGGGGCGTTCTTCTGCTGAGTGACCACTAGGGGGGGTGATGAGAGAGGGGGATGAGGGGAGTCGGAAGCACCTGACTCCTCGTTCTCTGGCCATGCTGCTCCAGATCTTCCAGGCTTCATAGAGTCGATCTCCTCAGCAGTGCCACGTTTATAGTTCTGAAGCGTCTTGCAGTATGGTAAAAAGTCACACTTGGATCTATTTTATACATATTTAAAAACTAATATATGTTTTTGTGAGTGTGTCAGAGTGTGTGAGTGTGTCAGAGTGTGTGAGTGTGTGTCAGAGTGTGCCGCAAGCCAATCGGATTTTAGTTACTTTGTTCCAAACTCATTGATTGATCTTAGTCCAGTGCTTATTTCCTGTGGTGTTCTTGACTGACAACTCCAACACACACACACACACACACACCTCTGTCTGGTGTAAGGACCATGGGTCTTGCTAGCAGCCAAACGACATATGAGGTCATCACAGTTGGAATGTGAATGGAGACCCAGTGGCAGTATTGTAGTGTGTCTGTCTGGAGGTGCTGTTGGATTGGAAGGGACTCGCAGCCTTATGAGGCCTCAGCCTATCACAGGCCCTCAGCCTTATGAGGCCTCAGCCTATCACAGGCCCTCAGCCTTATGAGGCCTCAGCCTATCACAGGCCCTCAGCCTTATGAGGCCTCAGCCTATCACAGGCCCTCAGCCTTATGAGGCCTCAGCCTATCACAGGTCCTCTTTGAATGAATAACCCCCCCCCCCCCATAGCACTTCTGCCTCATCCTTCCACCCAGACTGTTTGCCCCCCCTCACCTCCTGCTGGCCCCCCCCTCCACATTCCTCAGCAGCTGGCCCCTCCCTCTGTCCTCCCTCCCTCTGTCCTCCCTCCCTCTGTCCTCCCTCCCTCTTATCTCTCTCACTCCACTCTCCTACTTTGCTCCTCTCTCCTTCTCTTTCTTACTGGCCATCTCTCCTCCTCCCCTCACTCCCTCCCCTTCTCTCTCGCCCAATGTCTCTCCCCCACATCTCTCCCTCACATCTCTCTCCCCCACATCTCTCTCCTCACCTCTCTCTCCCCCATCTCTCTCCCCCACGTCTCTCTCCTCATCTCTCTCTCCCCCACGTCTCTCCCCCATGTCTCTCTAGAAACCCCCTGTCCCTACAGACACCCTCTCCCCCCTCACCCCCCTCCTCTCCCCTCCCCCCCCCCCCCTCTCTCTGGAAGGGCAACATATTCATGTCCTCTGTCCTCTTGTCTCTGGTCAGACCAGCTGAGTGGACGAGGTCTGGTCCTCTTGTCTCTGGTCAGACCAGCTGAGTGGACGAGGTCTGGTCCTCTTGTCTCTGGTCAGCTGAGTGGACGAGGGCCTGGTCCTCTTGTCTCTGGTCAGCTGAGTGGACGAGGTCTGGTCCTCTTGTCTCTGGTCAGACCAGCTGTGTGGACGAGGTCTGGTCCTCTTGTCTCTGGTCAGGCCTGAGTGGACAAGGTCTGGTCCTCTTGTCTCTGGTCAGCTGAGTGGACGAGGTCTGGTTTGAGAATCTCATCTGTTGCTTGTTGTGTTTTCTCTCTTGCAGTCATGGCGATGATATGATTGTAACACCATTTGCACAGGTGAGTCTGAAATCACACAGGTGAGTCTGAAATCACACAGGTGAGTCTGAAATCACACAGGTGTGTCCCAGTCCTTCTCAGGTAACAGTTCAAACATCACAGCACCATGAATCCCTTCGGCAGCCGGTCTCCTGCTCAGAAGCCACAGTTCATCTCTCAAGGGAACATCTAGATCAGTGGACATGTCAGTTCCAACAGAAGTCCTTCTGTCACTGTGGATGCATTAGACCGACGAGCTGACTAGTGATGCTGTCAATATAACTCTGTCCTCTGGAGGGAGGTTCTGATGTCAACTACAGTTCAGAGGATCATGAACTTCTGAACTTTAGCTTCCATCTTAGTGTATTAGTGACCTTTGAACTTTGACCTTGGTGTATTAGTTACCTTTGAACTTTGACCCTTGGTGTAGTAGTGACTTTGACTGCCAGAGACTGGACAATATTCACATCGATGCTTTTCTTGTTGGTTCTGAACTCTGTTGACAGACCATGTCATAGTGAGAGGACCAGAAATGTAAAGACAAGACAATCATGGAGGGGAGAAGAGGGTCAGAGAAGAAGGGCTGAAATCCTAGACAACCAGTAGAGAGAGAGAGACGTAGGACTCTGACTCTGGTTCATGAGATTCACCTGGTTCCTCATTCATCTGAGAGCAATTGACCAAATCAGGACATATTTAGATAAAAGTCCAACTGAAATATCTAGATATATGCTTGACTTGCTCAGCAGTTTTTGCAGGTGAAGACTTATGCTATGAAATAATGCCTAAAGGTTGTGGGGGGGTGAGATTATTCAACAGAGACCCAGTACATGATCAACATGACTAAAGCAAATGATAATGTAGCAAACAGCAGAGAACTGTACATGATCATTTGCATGGATGCACCACAGCATTTGCACCTCAAACATATGAGAAACTGCTTTTTAGATGCACAAGTAACACAAGGATGTGAAGATTAGACACAAGTTCACATCTGTTGTGAGAAATGTACCAAAGCGACTCAGAAACACTGGAATGAATAGAGTGTTTGAGTTAGGATCCTTATAATCAGCGTCTCCTTCCTGTCCCCCCCCCCCCAGGTTCTGGCCAGTCTGAGAACTGTAAGGAACAATTTTGCTGCATTAACCAATTTACAACAAGAAAGAGAAAGGTCGAATAAGTAAGTAACATGGACGACATCTTCATCTTTCATTTTTGACATTTCTATTCTTCTGTCTATTCCAAATCAATTACCAAAGGAAACATCTCCTGATAAAAAAAGTTTTATTGTGTGTTCACGTGTTGTTGTCACACGCTATTTTAGTGCAATGCTGCCAGAAGTGGATGGTATTTGGATGTGAATGTTACTTAGCAGCCAGCAGGAGAATGGCTCCTCTTAGTGGTCAGACATGGTATTACAACAACACTAGCCAGATCCCTGTAAAGGAGACCTCTACCATAACACTGCAGTTTAACCAGAGAACTGCTGGAATTAAGACGGAGATAGAGATTAGTGGTGGGGGGGGAGGCAGGACCTGGAGGGGTGAGGAGAGGGGTGAGGCTGTGTTGGGGGAGGTGTTAGGAGAGGGGTGAGGCTGTGTTAGGGGAGGTGTGAGGCTGTGTTGGGGGAGTAGAGGGGTGAGGCTGTGTTGGGGGAGGTGTTAGGAGAGGGGTGAGGTTGTGTTGGGGGAGGTGTTAGGAGAGGGGTGAGGCTGTGTTGGGGGGAGGTGTTAGGGAGGGGTGAGGCTGTGTTGGGGGAGGTGTTAGGAGAGGGGTGAGGTTGTGTTGGGGGAGGTGTTAGGAGAGGGGTGAGGCTGTGTTGGGGGAGGAGTGAGGGGAGGGGTGAGGCTGTGTTGGGGAAGGGGTGAGGCTGTGTTGGGGGAGGTGTTAGGAGAGGGGTGAGGCTGTGTTGGGGGAGGTGTTAGGAGAGGGGTGAGGCTGTGTTGGGGGAGGTGTTAGGAGAGGGGTGAGGCTGTGTTGGGGGAGGTGTTAAGTGTGTTTTTGTCTTCCTCAGAAGATCCCCCATGTGTAATCCACCTGCCATCACCAAGACCACCTTCACAGGTACGTTGGATCCAAACATGCATGTGTGTGTGTGCGTGCATGTGTGGTGTTTGTGAGTGTGTATGAGTGAGTGAGTGTGAGTGTGTGTGTGTGTGTTGGCCTGCTGTTTGAATGCCGGTGTGTGTTTACAGCAGGTTAATAGTGGCTCAGTTCAGGTTGCCAGACTTCCACACAGGGCAGGGGTCACACAGACGCCTGGTGGATCAAAGCAAATCAAATCATACAAGTGATGTCACAGAGGGCTTCACATCTGCCCATAGAACTGCCCATAGAACTTCCCCTCAACCAACCTAAACCCTCAAGAAATACAAGGAAAAACTCCCAGAAAGACTGACTAGAGGGCACAACTCCCTCCCAGAGACTGAGATCCTAAACTAGACCTTGTGCTTGACCCTCTCTGCCCTCTGACCCCCCGTGTGCTACGCTAGCTAAGCTAGCTACACTAACCCTGTCCACAGGGGGAGCTAGTCTGCTGTCAACAAGATAACATCCTCCCCCCTCAGCCCTCCTCTGCTCCTCCCCTCTCCCCCTCAGCCCTCCTCTCCTCCTCCCTCTCCCCCCTCAGCCCTCCTCTCCTCCTCCCTCTCCCCCCTCAGCCCTCCTCCTCCCTCTCCCCCCTCAGCCCTCCTCCTCCCTCCCCCCCCCTCAGCCCTCCTCTCCTCCTCCCTCTCCCCCCTCAGCCCTCCTCTCCTCCTCCCTCTCCCCCTCAGCCCTCCTCTCCTCCTCCCTCTCCCCCCTCAGCCCTCCTCCTCCCTCTCCCCCCTCAGCCCTCCTCCTCCCTCTCCCCCCCTCAGCCCTCCTCTCCTCCTCCCTCTCCCCCCTCAGCCCTCCTCTCCTCCTCCCTCTCCCCCCTCAGCCCTCCTCCTCCCTCTCCCCCCCTCAGCCCTCCTCTCCTCCTCCCTCTCCCCCCTCAGCCCTCCTCTCCTCCTCCCTCTCCCCCCTCAGCCCTCCTCTCCTCCTCCCTCTCCCCCTCAGCCCTACTCCTCCCTCTCCCCCCTCAGCCCTCCTCTCCTCCTCCCTCTCCCCCCTCAGCCCTCCTCTCCTCCTTCCTCTCCCCCCTCAGCCCTCCTCTCCTCCTCCCTCTCCCCCCTCAGCCCTCCTCCTCCCTCTCCCCCCTCAGCCCTCCTCCTCCCTCTCCCCCCTCAGCCCTCCTCCTCCCTCTCCCCCCTCAGCCCTCCTCTCCTCCTCCCTCTCCCCCCTCAGCCCTCCTCTCCTCCTCCCTCTCCCCCCTCAGCCCTACCTCCTCCCTCTCCCCCCTCAGCCCTCCTCCTCCCTCTCCCCCCTCAGCCCTCCTCCTCCCTCTCCCCCCTCAGCCCTCCTCCTCCCTCTCCCCCCTCAGCCCTCCTCTCCTCCTCCCTCTCCCCCCTCAGCCCTCCTCTCCTCCTCCCTCTCCCCCCTCAGCCCTCCTCCTCCCTCTCCCCCCCTCAGCCCTCCTCTCCTCCTCCCTCTCCCCCCTCAGCCCCTCCTCCTCCCTCTCCCCCCCTCAGCCCTCCTCTCCTCCTCCCTCTCCCCCCTCAGCCCTCCTCCTCCCTCTCCCCCCCTCAGCCCTCCTCTCCTCCTCCCTCTCCCCCCCTCAGCCCTCCTCCTCCCTCTCCCCCCTCAGCCCTCCTCTCCTCCTCCCTCTCCCCCCTCAGCCCTCCTCTCCTCCTCCCTCTCCCCCCCTCAGCCCTCCTCTCCTCCTCCCTCTCCCCCCTCAGCCCTCCTCTCCTCCTCCCTCTCCCCCCTCAGCCCTCCTCTCCTCCTCCCTCTCCCCCCTCAGCCCTCCTCCTCCCTCTCCCCCCTTCAGCCCTCCTCCTCCCTCTCCCCCCCCTCAGCCCTCCTCTCCTCCTCCCTCTCCCCCCTCAGCCCTCCTCCTCCCTCTCCCCCCCTCAGCCCTCCTCCTCCCTCTCCCCCCTCAGCCCTCCTCCTCCCTCTCCCCCTCAGCCCTCCTCTCCTCCTCCCTCTCCCCCCTCAGCCCTCCTCTCCTCCTTCCTCTCCCCCCTCAGCCCTCCTCTCCTCCTTCCTCTCCCCCCTCAGCCCTCCTCTCCTCCTCCCTCTCCCCCCTCAGCCCTCCTCTCCTCCTCCCTCTCCCCCCTCAAGCCCTCCTCTCCTCCTCCCTCTCCCCCCTCAGCCCTCCTCCTCCCTCTCCCCCCTTCAGCCCTCCTCCTCCCTCTCCCCCCTCAGCCCTCCTCTCCTCCTCCCTCTCCCCCCTCAGCCCTCCTCTCTGCTCCTCCCTCTCCCCCCTCAGCCCTCCTCCTCCCTCTCCCCCCTCAGCCCTCCTCTCCTCCTCCCTCTCCCCCCTCAGCCCTCCCTCCTCCCTCTCCCCCCTCAGCCCTCCTCCTCCCTCTCCCCCCTCAGCCCTCCTCCTCCCTCTCCCCCCTCAGCCCTCCTCCTCCCTCTCCCCCCCCTTCAGCCCTCCTCTGCTCCTTCCTCTCCCCCCTCAGCCCTCCTCTGCTCCTCCCCTCTCCCCCTTCAGCCCTCCTCTACTCCTCTCTCTCCCTCCTCAGCCCTCCTCTCCTCCACCCTCTCCCCGCTCACCCTCTCTCCTCTCCTCGTCCTCCCTCTTGCCCCTCACCTTCTCGTCCTCCTGGTCCTCCCCCCTCTCCCCCCTCACACCCTCCCCTTCACTGTCACAGAGGGCCTCTCCTGGAAAGTGTTCCTGGACAGTGCTCCTCTCCTGGACAGTGCTCCTCTCCTGGACAGTGCTCCTCTCCTGGACAGTGTTCCTCTCCTGGACAGTGCTCCTCTCCTGGACAGTGCTCCTCTCCTGGACAGTGTTCCTCTCCTGACAGTGCTCCTCTCCTGGACAGTGCTCCTCTCCTGGACAGTGTTCCTGGACAGTGCTCCTCTCCTGGACAGTGCTCCTCTCCTGGACAGTGTTCCTCTCCTGGACAGTGCTCCTCTCCTGGACAGTGTTCCTCTCCTGGACAGTGCTCCTCTCCTGGACAGTGCTCCTCTCCTGGACAGTGCTCCTCTCCTGGACAGTGTTCCTGGACAGTGCTCCTCTCCTGGACAGTGCTCCTCTCCTGGACAGTGCTCCTCTCCTGGACAGTGCTCCTCTCCTGGACAGTGCTCCTCTCCTGGACAGTGTTCCTCTCCTGGACAGTGCTCCTCTCCTGGACAGTGCTCCTCTCCTGGACAGTGTTCCTGGACAGTGCTCCTCTCCTGGACAGTGCTCCTCTCCTGGACAGTGTTCCTCTCCTGGACAGTGCTCCTCTCCTGGACAGTGTTCCTCTCCTGGACAGTGCTCCTCTCCTGGACAGTGCTCCTCTCCTGGACAGTGCTCCTCTCCTGGACAGTGTTCCTGGACAGTGTTCCTCTCCTGGACAGTGTTCCTCTCCTGGACAGTGCTCCTCTCCTGGACAGTGTTCCTCTCCTGGACAGTGCTCCTCTCCTGGACAGTGCTCCTCTCCTGGACAGTGCTCCTCTCCTGGACAGTGCTCCTCTCCTGGACAGTGTTCCTGGACAGTGCTCCTCTCCTGGACAGTGCTCCTCTCCTGGACAGTGCCTCCTCTCCTGGACAGTGCTCCTCTCCTGGACAGTGCTCCTCTCCTGGACAGTGCTCCGCTCCTGGTTTTAGCAGCAGCTCTGTGTCTGCAGCTCCGTGGCCTCTTACAGCACCACAACAACATGGCACTGACGTCAGCACAACCTCTGTCAAAGAGAGGGCAACATCAGCTGCTGCTACCACACTGAGGGAGGGAGGGAGAACCAGAGGGTGTTGCGTGAAGTACAGTACAACGAGAGAGAGAGAGCTGGATTGGGAGAAAGAGAGATGTTTGAAGAGAGAGAAAGAGGAAGCAGTGAGAGGCGGAGAGATGGACAAGACACAAGAGAAGGTGGGCTGGAAGGTCTATAACAGGGGTCTGATCCTGGCCCTCAAGGGCCACTGTCCTAAAGCACTTAATAATAATGCATACTACTTCAATAACCCTTTTCATGACACTCAGAGACACTTCACATCATTCTTTCACTCCACACTCGCTGGTGTTAAGATACTATTGTAGCCACAGCTGCCCTGGGTCAGGCTGATGAAAGCAAGGCTGCCAATCAGCATCATCAGCCCCTCCATCCATCACCAATCATTCAGTCACTCACTACTTTCATACTAGGTAATGTGGCTGAAGTGTCTTGGTGCTTAAGAACACAACAACATTTCCTCTAGTCGTCCCACTGTGTCAGCTGGTGTTCCAGTGGTCTCCCATCCAAATACTAACCAGGACCTGACCTGCTTAGCTTCCTAGATCTGACAGGGTTGGGCATTGGCAAGCAGGTATAGCCAGTCAGCATGATGGGGCTTCCACAGAGCTTGATAACAACCCAGTCATTAGAATCATGCTGAAGCAGAGAACCATCTAAAACTGTCAGGGACAGCGGCCCCTGACAACCAGGGTCGGAAACCCCTGGACTACAGGGTTTCCCTGCTTCCTGTTTCTTCTTCTTCTTCTCTCTCATCGCTCTGTTCCAGCAGGAAATGGATATTCCACAGCAGAACACTCCAGGTCCAGTTGATCCTCTTTCTGTGAAGTCAGTTCTCAGTTGATCCTCTTTCTGTGAAGTCAGTTCTCAGTTGATCCTCTTTCTGTGAAGTCAGTTCTCAGTCCCAAGCAGCACAGGCGATCCAGCTCCTGATCCAGACCAGGCTTTACCAGGGGCCCTCTCTCCTCCACAGTGCAGTCCTTTAGGTAGCGCCAGCCTGGGAGACCAGCGCTCTCCCCTTCCTCTCGCAGGGATACCGTCTCAGCTGGTCCCCCCCCGCTGGTCCCAGCTCACCGCCCGGAGGAGGAGGACACGCTCTGGATTACAGGGCTCGCCATTCTCTGGACGTGTCGCTGCTAACCCTGTCTTAACATAGAGGCTGGTCAGGGAGGGTGATGCATCGCAGCTAGCGCTACGTCTGGTGTTAGCGTGTGTGTGTGTGTTCGGGGGGGGAGGAGGGGGGGGGCTGCTCACCGCACGTTACATCGAGGGGGTCGTGGTTTCGGTTCAGCCAGCGGATTAACTGAGGCTTTGCTGGGTTTGAGCTTTCCTCCCTCTCTCCTCCTCCTCCTCCTCCTCCCTCTCTCCTCCTCCTCCTCCTCCCTCTCTCCTCCTCCTCCTCCTCCTCCCTCTCTCCTCCTCCTCCTCCTCCCTCTCTCCTCCTCCTCCTCCTCCTCCTCCTCCTCCTCCTCCTCCTCCCTCTCTCCTCCTCCTCCTCTCCTCTCTCCTCCTCCTCCTCCTCCATCTCTCCTCCCTCCCTCTCTCCTCCTCCTCCTCCCTCTCTCCTCCTCCTCCTTCTCTCCTCCTCTTCTCTCCTCCTCCTCCTCCCTCTCTTCCTCCTCCTCCTTCTCTCCTCCTCCTCCTCCTCTCTCCTCCTCCTCCTCCTCCCTCTCTCCTTCTCCTCCTCCCCTCTGTCCTCCTCCTCCCTCTGTCCTCCTCCTCCCTCTCTCCTCCTCCTCCTCCCTCTCTCCTCCTCCTCCCTCCTCCCTCTCTCCTCCTCCTCCTCCTCCTCCCTCTCTCCTCCTCCTCCTCCTCCATCTCTCCTCCTCCCTCTCTCCTCCTCCTCCCTCTCTCATCCTCCTCCTTCTCTCCTCCTCCTCTCTCCTCCTCCTCCTCCCTCTCTCCTCCTCCTCCCCTTCTCTCCTCCTCCTCCTCCTCTCCTCCTCCTCCTCCTCCTCCCTCTCTCCTTCTCCTCCTCCCTCTGTCCTCCTCCTCTCCTCTGTCCTCCTCCTCCCTCTCTCCTCCTCCTCTTCCCTTCTCTCCTCCTCCCTCTCTCCTCCTCCCCCTCTCCTCCTCCCTCTCTCCTCCTCATCCTCCCCTCCTCTCCTCCTCTTCCTTCACACTTCTATTCCCCTCCTGCCCCCTCCCTCCCTCCCCCCCTCAAGTGGGCAGACATGAGCCTGTGTACAAACCTTCGTTTCCTCCTGCTTCATGACTGGAAGTCCACCTGGATGGCTCAGGACCTCAGATTAGGGACGGCAGGACCAGGGGGGCCCCCCTCTCTCTCTCGGCCCCTTACCCACCCACCCCCCCACCTCCCCGGTTCAGTATGAAGAGCTGCCCATGTGTTCTCCTGGAGCTTCCCAGCATAGCCACACCGTGCGACCTGGCTGACCCAGGCTCCAGAGCCCCAGACCCAGGCTCCAGAACCCCCAGACCCAGGCTCCAGAGCCCCAGACCCAGGCTCCAGAGCCCCAGACCCAGGCTCCAGAGCCCCAGACCCAGGCTCCAGAGCCCCAGACCCAGGCTCCAGAGCCCCAGACCCAGGCTCCAGAGCCCCAGACCCAGGCTCCAGAGCCCCTGACCCAGGCTCCTGTACTGACCCCCCTGCGCCCCTGTCTCGCCCCCCCCAGAGGAGGCCTACCAGAAGCTGGCCACAGAGACCCTGGAGGAGCTGGACTGGTGTCTGGACCAGCTGGAGACCCTGCAGACCAGACACTCTGTCAGCGAGATGGCCTCCAACAAGGTAAGTCACACCCATCCATTCAGTCTGCCAAGGGGGTCATAGAACTACAATATAGGTCATAGAACTACAATATCCATAATCCCATACAGCCTGGGCCATTATCCATAGAGGATGACACAGGACAGTTTTATTCCAGACTTTTTTCTACCTGTAGTCTAAAACACTGCATGTTTGTTTTTGTAGGGTGTGAAGAAATATCATATCATTTTTAGTCTTGGTCATTTTCCCAGATAAATGATTCAGTGAATGTTTAAGGTGTTGAGGTGAATTAAAACATTCACTCTGTGAATACTGAATACTGAAAGTGAGAAGCTCTAGCCAGTGAACAGGTTCTGATTGGCTGCTTGTGGTCTGGTGTAGCCAGTGAAGAGGTTCTGATTGGCTGCTTGTGGTCTGGTGTAGCCAGTGAACAGGTTCTGATTGGCTGCTTGTGGTCTGGTGTAGCCAGTGAACAGGTTCTGATTGGCTGCTTGTGGTCTGGTGTAGCCAGTGAACAGGTTCTGATTGGCTGCTTGTGGTCTGGTGTAGCCAGTGAACATGTTCTGATTGGCTGCTTGTGGTCTGGTGTAGCCAGTGGACAGGTTCTGATTGGCTGCTTGTGGTCTGGTGTAGCCAGTGGACAGGTTCTGATTGGCTGCTTGTGGTCTGGTGTAGCCAGTGAACAGGTTCTGATTGGCTGCTTGTGGTCTGGTGTAGCCAGTGAACATGTTCTGATTGGCTGCTTGTGGTCTGGTGTAGCCAGTGAACAGGTTCTGATTGGCTGCTTGTGGTCTGGTGTAGCCAGTGAACAGGTTCTGATTGGCTGCTTGTGGTCTGGTGTAGCCAGTGAACAGGTTCTGATTGGCTGCTTGTGGTCTGGTGTAGCCAGTGAACAGGTTCTGATTGGCTGCTTGTGGTCTGGTGTAGCCAGTGAACAGGTTCTGATTGGCTGCTTGTGGTCTGGTGTAGCCAGTGAACATGTTCTGATTGGCTGCTTGTGGTCTGGTGTAGCCAGTGGACAGGTTCTGATTGGCTGCTTGTGGTCTGGTGTAGCCAGTGAACAGAAGCTTGTTACCCTGTAGCTCTAGTAGAGATGGAAGTTGTTCCTGCTGTTTGTCTATGGGTGAGTGACAGACAGACAGACAGACAGGCAGACAGACAGGCTGTGTGTGTGGCCAGGCAGACAGACGTGCAGGGTGTGTGTGTGTGTGGCAGACAGACAGGCTGTGTGTGTGACCAGGTAGACAGACAGGCTGTGTGTGTGTGGCAGACAGACAGGCTGTGTGTGTGTGTGGCAGACAGACAGGCTGTGTGTGTGCGTGTGTGGCAGACAGACAGGCTGTGTGTGTGTGTGTGGCAGACAGACAGGCTGTGTGTGTGTGTGGGCAGACAGACAGGCTGTGTGTGTGTGTGTGGCAGACAGACAGGCTGTGTGTGTGTGTGTGTGTGTGTGTGTGGCAGACAGACAGGCTGTGTGTGTGTGTGTGTGGCAGACAGACAGGCTGTGTGTGTGTGTGTGGCAGACAGACAGGCTGTGTGTGTGTGTGGCAGACAGACAGGCTGTGTGTGTGTGTGTGTGTGTGGCAGACAGACAGGCTGTGTGTGTGCGTGTGTGGCAGACAGACAGGCTGTGTGTGTGTGTGTGGCAGACAGACAGGCTGTGTGTGTGGTGTGGCAGACAGACAGGCTGTGTGTGTGTGTGTGGCAGACAGACAGGCTGTGTGTGTGTGTGTGTGTGTGTGTGTGGCAGACAGACAGGCTGTGTGTGTGTGTGTGTGGCAGACAGACAGGCTGTGTGTGTGTGTGTGGCAGACAGACAGGCTGTGTGTGTGTGTGTGTGTGTGGCAGACAGACAGGCTGTGTGTGTGTGTGTGTGGCAGACAGACAGTGTGTATCTGTAGCTGTGAAAGCAAGCAAGGTTGTCAGGCAAGAAAGGGAGGGGGGGTGGGGGAGGTCTGTACTGAGCATGCTCCAACCTCTCCTCCGGGGCCGACCATGCTGCCATGCATGCTAATCAGCTCCGCCTCCAGTGATGTCACCCTGTGATGTCACAGTGGGGGGGGGGGGCAGGAAGAGCGAGGAGAGAGACAGAAGGACGAACGGACAAACAAGACAGGGAGACGGACAGCCAAGATTGCCATGGCGACAGGCAGCGACCGAGACCCTTCGCTGGAAAGCTCATCATCATTTATATTTTTCTGTGTCGCTATTCTTTGGATTCCGTCTGTGTTTCGACGCACAGCTTACCCCCCCCCCCCCCCCCCGCGACCCCTCATGGCTGCCTCTCTCCGATGCACATCCACACAGCCCCCCCCCCCGCTTTCCGGTTTCCATGGCAACATCGGGGGAGTGGGGGGAGGGGGGGGGGGTGGTGTCTGGTCGGCTGGCTGCTTGTCTTTCTCTGGCCGCGGAGCCAGGACCACCCAGGTCCTCCACTGGAGCCAGCAGACCTCACACACCTGGGGCCAGAGCAGGGCGTCCTGCAGGGGCCTCAGACCTCACACACCTGGGGCCAGAGCAGGGCGTCCTGCAGGGGCTCAGTATGGAGCCTCCTGTACGTCTACGACCAGGATGTGGAGGATGGAGGTCCACTGCTGCTCCATGACATCATATTCAGGATATTATTACTGTTCATGAACTATTCACATGATGTTTCCCCACCTAGTCTTTTCCTCAGAGGAGGGTCTGTAGTTGGACTCTTATACAGCGTCATATAGTTTGAAATTTCAATGGTCGTGTTCCTCGTTTTTGACTCATCGTGAGTAAGGCTGCATTCAGCAGGGGAGGACTATTTTGGGTCACACTTCCACAAAACAAATTATACAAATGTCACAGAGTGGAAGGTGTGATGCTTTCCAATCTTTACCCAACACTCTGTTTTCACACCTCTTCCATAAGCTATCAATAGCTGCTGCGTGCATGTGTGAGAGAGAGGGAATGTGTGTGTGTGTGTGTGTGTGTGTGTTGGTCTGGGCCAGTTGTGGCTTGATCAGAGTTTGGAACATTAACGGAGGTTCTGTTTCTCAGTCACATGATGCCAGTGGTCACATGATGCCAGTGGTCACATGATGCCAGTGGTCACATGATGCCAGTGGTCACATGATGCCAGTGGTCACATGATGCCAGTGGTCACATGATGCCAGTGGCCACATGATGCCAGTGGTCACATGATGCCAGTGGTCACATGATGCCAGTGGCCACATGATGCCAGTGGTCACATGATGCCAGTGGTCACATGATGCCAGTGGCCACATGATGCCAGTGGTCACATGATGCCAGTGGTCACATGATGCCAGTGGTCACATGATGCCAGTGGTCACATGATGCCAGTGGCCACATGATGCCAGTGGTCACATGATGCCAGTGGTCACATGATGCCAGTGGTCACATGATGCCAGTGGTCACATGATGCCAGTGGCCACATGATGCCAGTGGCCACATCTGCTGTGCTGGAGCTGTAAATTACCCACAATACAGTTTGGGCTGAATGGGAAGCCAAGGTGTAAAGTACTGAGAGACATGTGTGTCCCTCCCCTCCCCCCCTACTCTTTATCCCCCCCACCCCCGTCCTCTCCTCTTTCCCCTCCTCCCCCCTTCTTCCCCTCATCATTAGTGTGAGAGAGGCTGGATGGAGACATCATTTTCTAAATTTTACTTCAGCAAAAGATTACAAACTGCGATCACTAAATCATTCACCATTCAAGACCTCTGAGAACCTCAAGTTTCAGCTGCATTTCACTGCTTTTCCAGACTGTCCTGTCCTGTCCTAGACTGCCCTGTCCTAGACTGTCCTGTCCTGTACTGTCCTGTCCCAGACTGTCCTGTCCTGTCCCAGACTGTCCTGTCCCAGACTGCCCTGTCCCAGACTGTCCTGTCCCAGACTGTCCTGTCCCAGACTGCCCTGTCCCAGACTGTCCTGTCCCAGACTGTCCCTGTCCCAGACTGTCCTATTCCAGACTGTCCTATTCCAGACTGTCCTATTCCAGACAGACTGTCCTGTCCCAGCCTGCCCTGTCCCAGCCTGCCCTGTCCCAGACTGTCCTGTCCCAGACTGTCCTATTCCAGACTGTCCTATTCCAGACAGACTGTCCTGTCCCAGACTGTCCTGTCAAAGACTGTCCTGTCCCAGACTGTCCTGTCCTAGACTGTCCTATTCCAGACTGTCCTATTCCAGACAGACTGTCCTGTCCCAGACTGTCCTGTCAAAGACTGTCCTGTCAAAGACTGTCCTATTCCAGACTGTCCTATTCCAGACAGACTGTCCCTTTTATTCTCATCTTTGTTCCACATGGTGGAAGTTGGTGTGAATCCTTTTTCAGGGTGAATATTGCATGGATGACGTCATATGTGTTACCAGCAAGAGCTGAGATAAACCTCATTCCAATGACACAGTCTCCCACCTCCTCCTCACTGCGCCCCCCCCCCCCCCCAACACACCCCGCCCAAACTCACAGACTGTCTGTCGAAGATCGCGTTAAATGTACAAAGACTAAAGAGACGCTACCTTCTGACGCCCCTCTCTGTCCTTTGACCTCGGTTTACCTCCCTCTCCATCTTGGTTTCATTCTCCCTCCCTTCTCTCTCTTACCTCCCTCTCCATCTTGGTTTCACTCTCTCTTTCTCTCTCTCTTCCTCTCTCTCTCTTCCTCTCTCTCCATCTTGGTTTCACTCTCTCTTCCTCTCTCTCTCTTCCTCTCTCTCCATCTTGGTTTCACTCTCTCTTCCTCTCTCTCTCTTCCTCTCTCTCCATCTTGGTTTCACTCTCTCTTCCTCTCTCTCTCTTACCTCTCTCTCCATCTTGGTTTCATTCTCTCTTCCTCTCTCTCTCTTACCTCTCTCTCCATCTTGGTTTCACTCTCTCTTCCTCTCTCTCTCTTACCTCTCTCTCCATCTTGGTTTCACTCTCTCTTCCTCTCTCTCTTTCACGCGAGCGGCACACCTGGTATTTCAAAGGAAAGAACAGACGACGTGTAAAAAAAGAAAAAAAAACTTTCTTTGAGACGTTTCCCCCTGACTTCAGTTCCGGCCAATCACGGAACGTCATGAGCTCACTCTGTTCCAGCCTAGCGAATCAGAGCTGGCGATCAGATCAGCGCAATCCCCTTCAAGGTTCCTTGATTGGCCCGTCTGCTTGACATGGTGCTGAGCAGATGGAGCCAGCCTTGTTTTGGAAGCTGTTGGCTCCCCCATCGCGTCTGGCAGCTTCCCAGAATCCTCTTCTTCATCCATAATTGAAAGCTCCTGCGTGTGCGACGCTCTGATCCCCCAGGAAGACGCACCTCTGCCCAGCTCAGCCACTCTCTCACAGCCCACCTGGACCATGGATCTCTCTGGAAGGACACAGCAACAAGACAGACAGGCTGGTTCTGTTGAAGCCCTGTGGGTGTACCTGGACCTCTGCTTCTATCAGGAACACTAGGCTCTCTCTCTCTCTAGATACATCCCTTCACTGGGATAGTCTCTCTCCCTTCATTTCCTTTTTGAATTGTGTCTGGATCTAGTCCTCTTATTATCGCCTTGGTTTTTTGGGAGGGAATTTTTTTCAAAATGCCTGAAGCTAATTATCTTCTGACTGTGTCCTGGGGGTATATTAAGGTAAGATGACTCATGTCGGGTAGCATTCTGTTAGCAACAAAGACCAACAGTTTGGGAAAAAGATGGTTAGAGTGATGTCATCATCAAACAAAGGAAGAGATTCTCAGCCTTGACGCACGTAGGAATGTGCATGTTGTCCTGGTTCTCTTTGTGAAGGTTGTGTTGGAGACAGAGGCAGATCTTTGTGTGTTGCACATTCTGGGAATGCAGATCGTAGGCAAAGGTATAGTAAAGGAGCAGATCACTGAGGTGTGGAGCAGGAGTGGATCACAAAGGTGTAGTGGAGGAGTAGATCACTTAGCTGTAGTGGAGTGGATCACTAAGGTGTAGTGGAGGAGTGGATCACTAAGATGTAGTGGAGGAGTGGTTCACTAAGGTGGAGTGGATCACTAAGGTGTAGTGGATCACTAAGGTGTAGTGGATCACTAAGGTGTAAAGGAGGAGGATCACTAAGTTGTAGTGGAGGAGCTGATCACTAAGGTGTAAAAGGAGGAGTGGATCACTAAGTTGTAGTGGAGGAGTGGATCACTAAGGTGGAGTGGAGGAGCAGATCACTAAGGTGTAAAGGTGTAGTGGATCACTAAGGTGTAGTGGATCACTAAGGTGTAGTGGATCACTAAGGTGTAAAGGAGGAGTGGATCACTAAGGTGTAGTGGAGGAGCAGATCACTAAGGTGTAAAGGTGTAGTGGATCACTAAGGTGTAGTGGATCACTAAGGTGTAGTGGAGGAGTGGATCACTAAGGTGTAGTGGATCACTAAGGTGTCGTGGAGGAGCAGATCACTAAGGTGTAAAGGTGTAGTGGATCACTAAGGTGTAGTGGATCACTAAGGTGTAGTGGATCACTAAGGTGTAGTGGAGGAGTGGATCACTAAGGTGTAGTGGATCACTAAGGTGTAGTGGAGGAGCAGATCACTAAGGTGTAAAGGTGTAGTGGATCACTAAGGTGTAGTGGAGGAGTGGATCACTAAGGTGTAGTGGATCACTAAGGTGTAGTGGAGGAGCAGATCACTAAGGTGTAAAGGTGTAGTGGATCACTACGGTGTAGTGGATCACTAAGGTGTAGTGGAGGAGTGGATCACTAAGGTGTAGTGGATCACTAAGGTGTAGTGGAGGAGCAGATCACTAAGGTGTAAAGGTGTAGTGGATCACTAAGGTGTAGTGGATCACTAAGGTGTAGTGGAGGAGTGGATCACTAAGGTGTAAAGGTGTAGTGGATCACCAAGGTGTAGTGGATCACTAAGGTGTAGTGGATCACTAAGGTGTAGTGGAGGAGTGGATCACTAAGGTGTAGTGGAGGAGCAGATCACTAAGGTGTAAAGGTGTAGTGGATCACTAAGGTGTAGTGGAGGAGTGGATCACTAAGGTGTAGTGGATCACTAA
>CM059316.1:7615000-7622500 GCA_030340665.1 Neosalanx taihuensis | reverse complement strand
GTGAGCTTACTGACGTTCACACACACACACAACACACACTTCCTGTGTACCCACGCTGACTATGCCACCCGCACACACACACCACACACAAACACACACACACACCCCAACACACACACTACACACACACCACACACCACACACACACTAATGTACACACATACAGGCACATACACCATACTCACTATGCAGGAAGCCCCTTTATAGCCTTTCTGTATTCCCTCATCACTCACAGCACTTCTTCACCTCCTACCGTTCATGTCACACACACACCACACGCGCACACACACAGCTGCATCGTGTCCACTTCCACCCTGGATTCCCTGCAGTAAAGCAGGCATGAGTCACTGCTGTGTTGGGAGACACAAACACGTCTATCTCTGTGTGTCTTTTCCAAGCTCTCACTCAGTGGAGCCAAACAGGATCTCAGATCCTCTTTGACACGTCTGCCTCTTGCTTACTAAGGCCTCTGACAGTCTGAGTGTGTGTTGTACCGTCCTCAGACTCTGAGCTGGCCCTCATGTACAACGACTCGTCGGTCCTGGAGAATCACCACCTGGCTGTAGGCTTCAAGCTGCTGCAGGAGGACAACTGTGACATCTTCCAGAACCTGACCAAGAAGCAGAGGCAGTCCCTCAGGAAGATGGTCATCGACATCGTGAGTCACTTTTCTGAGCAGAAACACTCTGGAGTCTCTTCTTCAGCTGCAGAAACACTCTGGAGTCTCTTCTTCAGCTGCAGAAACACTCTGGAGTCTCTTCTTCAGCTGCAGAAACACTCTGCAGTCTCTTCTTCAGCTGCAGAAACACTCTGGAGTCTCTTCTTCAGCTGCTTTTTCCACATCTCTTCCCATTCTGAGGACATTTCACACACAGATCAACTGTTGTTCATTTGATGGGCTGAGCGGTGTGTGTCTGTGTGTGTGTCTGTGTGTGTGTGTGTGTCTGTGTGTTTGTGTGTGTGTCTGTGTTGTGTCTGTGTGTGTGTCTGTGTGTGTGTCTGTGTGTGGGTGTGTGTGTCTGTGCGTGTGTATGTGTGTCTGTATGTGTGTGTGTCTGTGTGTGTGTCTGTGTGTGTATCTGTGTATGTGTGTGTGTCTGTGTGTGTGTCTGTGTATTTGTGTGTGTGTGTCTGTGTGTGTGTGTGTCTGTGTTTGTGTGTGTCTGTGCGTGTGTCTATGTGTGTGTGTGTGTGTGTGTGTGTGTGTGCCCCCCAGGTCCTAGCAACAGACATGTCCAAGCACATGAACCTGCTGGCGGACCTGAAGACCATGGTGGAGACGAAGAAGGTGACCAGCTCAGGAGTGCTGCTGCTGGACAACTACTCTGACAGAATACAGGTCAGGTCCTCCAGAACATGGTCCACTGTGCTGACCTCAGTAACCCCTGTTTACTTGTATGTGTGTGTGTGTGTGTGTGTGTGTGTGTGTGTGTGTGTGTGTGTGTGTGTGTGTGTGTGTGTGTGTGTGTGTGTGTGTGTGAGTGTGTGCAGATCCTCCAGAACATGGTCCGCTGTGCTGACCTCAGTAACCCCTGTTTACCTGTATGTGTGTGTGTGTGTGCAGGTCCTCCAGAACATGGTCCGCTGTGCTGACCTCAGTAACCCCTGTTTACCTGTATGTGTGTGTGTGTGTGCAGGTCCTCCAGAATATGGTCCGCTGTGCTGACCTCAGTAACCCCTGTTTACCTGTATGTATGTGTGTGTGTGTGTGCAGGTGCTCCAGAACATGGTCCACTGTGCTGACCTCAGTAACCCCACCAAACCTCTGCAGCTGTACCGTCAGTGGACAGACCGCATCATGGATGAGTTCTTCAGCCAGGGAGACAGAGAGAGGGAGAGAGGCATGGAGATCAGCCCCATGTGTGACAAACACAACGCCTCAGTGGAGAAGACCCAGGTACTGTACACACACACACACACACACCTGTGGATGTAAATGTTTAGTCTTGCTCTCCATCACAGCTTTTTAGCCACTGTTAGAGTTCATCAATCTCCTTCCTTTTCTCCCCCTCCTTCCCACTCTCCCCCCCACTCCTCCTCCTTCCTCTCTCCCCCTTCTTCCCTCTTTTTCCCTCCTTCCCACTCTCCCCCTCTTTCCCTTCCCCCCCCACTCCCCCCACTCCCCCTCCTTCCTTCTCTCCCCCTCCTTCCCTCTCTCCCCCTCCTTCCCACTCTCCCCCTCCTTCCCACTCTTCCCCTCCTTCCCTCTCTCCCCCTCGCTCCCCCTCCTTCCCTCTCTCCCCCTCGCTCCCCCTCCTTCCCTCGCTCCCCCTCCTTCCCACTCTTCCCCTCCCTCCCTCGCTCCCCCTCCTTCCCACTCTCCCCCTCCCTCCCTCTCTGCCCCTCATTCCTTCCCTCTCTCCCCCTCCCTCCCTCTCTGCCCCTCATTCCCTCCCCCACTCCCCCTCCCTCCCTCGCTCCCCCTCCTTCCCTCTCTCTCCCCCTCCTTCCCCCGCTCCTCTCCAGGTGGGCTTCATAGACTACATCGTCCACCCCCTGTGGGAGACGTGGGCTGACCTGGTCCACCCTGACGCCCAGGACATCCTGGACACGCTGGAGGACAACAGGGAGTGGTACCAGAGCACCATCCCCCAGAGCCCCTCACCTGCCCTGGACGACCCTGAGGATGGCAGCCGGCCTCCTGGAGGGGACAAGTTCCAGTTCGAGCTCACCCTGGAGGAGGACGGGGAATCAGACACAGAGAAGGACAGTGGGAGCCAGCCCGAGGAAGAGGAGGAGGAGGAGGAGGAGGAGAACAGCTGTAGTGACTCAAAAACCCTCTGTACACAGGACTCAGAATCGACAGAGATACCACTGGACGAACAGTTAGGGGAGGAGGAGGTGGAGGAGGAGGAGGAGGAGGAGCGGAGACAGGCGGAGGAAGAGTGTTCCTTCACGCCGGACTGTGTAGTCGAAGAAGAGGAAGGGGAGGAGGAGAAACAGGAAGAGGAGAAAGGGAGGAAAACTGCGGACACATAGCAGTGCTAATGGACAGCTAACTGACTCGCTGCACCTCTTAGTAATGAAACATAAATTATTTAAAGAGTATTTTTCGGGGGGGTTTTGTGGAGTTTGTTTTTTATACGTCCATGTTTATGGTTCCAAAGCGCACGCTGCTTGTCACCTCGGCTTCTCTCCCTCTTTACTGCCTCCCACTGGTCACACACACACACACACACACACACACATTGGTACTTCTACAAGTTGTTTGCACTCAGGAAAACTCTCTTTCCATCCCGTTTGTACTCAAGTGGTCGGTGTTCCTCCATCGCTGTGAGTCATCGTGACATGTCCCCCGCCCCCCCCACACACACACATCGCTTTTCTCACCCCCCCCCCCCCCCCAACACACACACACACCCCCAGGCCAGGGTCACAGTGCAGCAAGAGTTCATAGCAGCTGTCTGAACTGAAGTGCCCCGTTCTACAGCAGTGGCTCTGGCTGTGTTCAAGGAGGACCTGCCTCCTGAGTTACCCCTCCCCCTGGACGCCCAGGGGACAGACGGAAGAGGGAGGGAGGATGGGGGAAGTCCAGGAGGTGGGCCTCCGCAGCCCCATAGCATTGTGGGAAATGAGTCCAGAACACTTTTTCTTTCTGCAGTTTGAAGTCTTCCTCACACGCCGACTGAAATGAAGGCGGGAATCTCACAGCGCAGACGGCTGTCTTTGACCTCTTTGGGTTTCTGTATCGTACCGTATGTAACGTGATCTTTTCAAGGTTTCAGAGGAGTCAGGCTGTCCTGTGCTGGTGAGAAGAATCAAACCAAACACTGCTGTTTCAAATGCTCCCCTGCCCGCTGTAACACTGCTGTTTCAAATGCTCCCCTGCCCGCTGTATTAGGAAAGGGATACAAAGTATTTGCTCTTATTTTCAATGAAACAGCATTAAGGATAATATTGCAGCAGCGTCCCTGCCCAAACTTTGAGCTGTGTAGCTTTCAGCTTCAGTTTCACAGCATGTTTTTTGTGGAGGGGTTAAAACGTGACAAAGCCTTGGTGAAGAAGAGAACGTGAAGTTCAGTGAAATCCGTTTCAACTGAAGAAGCCTTTCAGTTCCTTACTTAAGTTACTTGCTTGTTGGCAGTTCATGTCTTTAGACGATGCAATTCTCTTGATAGATAGAAGAAGCACCTTGAAATAGCGAGTCAAACGGCAGAGTTTCTGTACCTTTGTCATTTCCTAACATGATGTGGAGGGTCTGTGTGGAAGGATACACTTCATACTAACCTGCCAACACAGCCCACTTCCTGTCTGAGTGTAGCTGAGTGTTGCCAGGTTTCTGATGCACCACATGGATTCATGGTTGTTACTTCAAGAATGCGAGGCGTTGTCATCACCACTTTGACCGTTCTTTTACTAGAATCGATCAGACAATCGCTAAGTGTTTGTGTACTGAGGATGGATGATTGTGTGTAGATATTCTAACGCACTGATGTATTCATATCTCACTACTTCTTTCATTCACTACGTCTTTCATCATTTTTTTTCTTTTTTTTCCTTTTTGCATTCAACTCGCCAAACCTGTCATGTACATTTAGGCTTAAAAACAAAAAAGCTTCATTCAACCAAGTTGCTTATTGTTCATTTTTTTTCTTCTTTCAAGTTTCCTTTATTTTGTTTTCTGTTACAGCTGATGTTTCTATTTATAGTTTTCTTTAGTGTGTTTGTGTCATTGTTTAGTTTAATTTACGGCATATTTTAGCGGTACAGTACAGCTTTCACTGTAGCTATAGATCTACTGCACCATAAAGACTTTCCCCTCCATTTAACCCAAATATGTTTTCCCTTTGAATTTGTACATACAGGATAGACAGACAAGTTAAAAAAAACTTTGGAAAAAAAACTCTTGAATCAATATTCATGGCTTTTTAAAATGCGGTTTATTCTTAAAGAAATGTGTCATTTCGAAAGTGTTTAATCTAATCCAGATGATTTGTATTTTGATCTGTCAGGTTTAAATGAAATGAATTTTATTTGTGCCAAGTTTGCTATTTCTTTTCATCCTCACCTGATGACCTTAGCTGTAATACAGTTTTCTGGTTTTATCACTGTTTACAAACATCTATTTATTGTGCTGTACATACTGTATTATTCTTATTGATATCATGATGCTGTTGTAAATGATAGATTTGGATCATCCCTTACGGTGATGATGTGACTGAAGTCCATCTAGGTAAGAGTGTGTTTGTTACATGCTTCTAGGTGAGAGTGTGTTTGTTACATGCTTCTAGGTGAGAGTGTGTTTGTTACATGCTTCTTTGATGTGAACTGATCCATCGATGTACTGGCTTTCTGAGACCTAGCTAGCTCAGAGAGAGGAGGGGGGAGGCAGGGGGGAGGAGAGAGGAGCTCAGAGAGAGGAGGGGGGAGGCAGGGGGGAGGAGAGAGGAGCTCAGAGAGAGGAGGGGGGAGGCAGGAGGGAGGAGAGAGGAGGGAGGAGGGAGGAGAGAGGAGGGAGGAGGCAGGAGGGAGGAGAGAGGAGGGAGGAGGCAGGAGGGAAGAGGGAGGAGAGAGGAGGGAGGAGGGAGGAGAGAGGAGGGAGGAGGCAGGAGGGAGGAGAGAGGAGGGAGGAGGGAGGAGGGAGGAGAGAGGAGGGAGGAGGCAGGAGAGAGGAGGGAGGAGGCAGGAGGGAAGAGGGAGGAGGGAGGAGATAGGAGGGAGGAGGGAGGAGAGAGGAGGGAGGAGGGAGGAGAGAGGAGGGAGGAGGCAGGAGGGAGGAGAGAGGAGGGAGGAGGCAGGAGGGAGGAGAGAGGAGGGAGGAGGCAGGAGGGAAGAGGGAGGAGCTCAGAGGGAGGAGGAAGGAGGGAGGAGGGAGGAGAGAGGAGGGAGGAGGGAGGTGGGAGGAGAGAGGAGGGCGGAGCTCAGAGGGAGGAGGGAGGAGGGAGGAGGCAGGAGTTCAGAGGGAGGAGGGAGGAGAGAGGAGGCAGGAGTTCAGAGGAAGGAGAGAGGAGGGCGGAGAGAGGAAGGAGGAGGGAGGAGTTCAGAGGGAGGAGGGAGGAGGGAGGAGAGAGGAGGGAGGAGCTCAGAGGGAGGAGGAAGGAGGGAGGTGGGAGGAGTTCAGAGGGAGGAGGCAGGAGGGAGGAGGGAGGAGCTCAGAGAGGAAGTTGATCCTTGGCCTGTGGGCTGTGCCTTATATTGAACATGCCATTTCTCTTCTTGATTAGTTTTTCTTAGCTTTCTAGTCCTCCTGTTGTTGCTGCGTTGTTAAGAAAGGGGGTGGGGGGTAGGGGGGGGAGGGGGAGGGAGGGGGGATGGTGAGATGACTTCTCCATCTTCAGGGATTTGAAGGGAGTTGGCCAAAAACTTTCACAGCCAAATAAACCCAACATTTTCAACCAATATCACCAAGGCAACTGTTCCCAGTTCAGTGTGTTGACAGAGGTCACCAAGGTCACCCTAACCCTCAGACCATTCACCTTGGACTGACTGATATGTGCTTTATGGTAGATATAAATAGGCCTGGTCTGCAAACCTTAATTCTGCTTGAATTCACCTTGATGCTGCTTGTGTCCCTTAACAGCAGTCTGAAGATTTAGAGGAGCTTGTCTCAACATTGCTCTCTCGCTGATCCTTTCAGATCTCCATTCACTGAGGGGGAGGGGGGGGACTGGGTCTTCGGGGGGGGGGGGGGCTCAGGAGCGTCTGTGTGTGCAGTCACTGAGGGGGGGAGGGGGGGGGACTGGGTCTTCGTGGGGGGGGGGTCTCAGGAGCGTCTGTGTGTGCAGTCACTGAGGGGGGGAGGGGGGGGACTGGGTCTTCGTGGGGGGGGGGCTCAGGAGCGTCTGTGTGTGCAGTCACTGAGGGGGGGAGGGGGGGACTGGGTCTTCGGGGGGGGGGGGCTCAGGAGCGTCTGTGTGTGCAGTCACTGAGGGGGGGAGGGGGGGACTGGGTCTTCGGGGGGGGGTCTCCGGGGGGGGTCTCAGGAGCGCCTGTGTGTCCAGTCACCGCTGCATTAGGCTGAGATCCGGATGGTGCTTCATCAGGCCTCATCCCTGGCTCACTCCCACCACATGCAATATCTAGAACCACTGAGATGTTCCTGCCAGACCCACCAAGCCTGAGAAGCAGGGAGGGATGTCCTAACAAGCACGTCCTAACATGGAGGACTCTTATTTTGACAAACAAGCACGTCCTAACATGGAGGACTCTTATTTTGACACGCATACTGTAGATTCAGCCCTGGATGGATTGGAGGGGTCTTTAACTTTTTTGTGTTCTATTTTTATGGTATGAAAGGAATACACAAACTGTAATTCAGAAAGCTTTTTGGGGGGTTATGTCTTTAGAATGCCAACTTGTCTGGACTTTTCACGAGACAATTAAAAGTTATTTTAACTGAATCCTTTAGTTAATTGCAGTCTATTGGATAGCACTGTAGACCATAAAGAATTTCTGTATAAAAATTAAGAAGAAAAAAAAAAGTTTTTATATGCAACAAATTAAATAAAAGCATGGGTTGATTCTGCCACCTGTGTAGTCTCATGTCTCATGTTTTAAAGT